>PQWD01008753.1:0-96011 GCA_019425675.1 Leucinodes orbonalis
AATATTTAAGTCAGATGACGGTTCGTTTGCGTAAGTATAAAATATTACTCCCGCTATTAATTCAATGTTACTTTGAAAATCCTTCTCCACAAATTTTAATAACTAGTCCGTCAAGTCAACCCACCATACCAACAAAAAAATCGTATTTAAAATATACCTAATATCAAATCATATATAATTTTAAAAATCCGAACACCCCGAAAATCCATATGAATTACGCACAACCAAAATCCGTATAACAAATGCAAAATACGTAAATCCACACGAAAATCCGGAAAGCATTTTCCGTTAATACGCGAAATACGCCGTGCCATCGCGATCCCGACACTCCAGTACCAGGCGGCATCACCGCGCGGGAGATGGGCCGGCGGGGGGTAATGCCCGCGCGCCGGGTAATTGGTTCGCGCCGCCCGAGGCGAGCCCGTAGTATCGCGCTTTAGCGACGGCGCCCTACGGTGTCGGCGGGGAACATGGGTGGTTGGGAGTCGGTGACGTGATATTTTTTTTTATTATTATTTATTTTTATTTTAACTGCTATGTTGCGATGGAATATAAAAAAACAATTGTCACCGCCCTACTTTCGGGAAACATTCAGCAGAGAACGGGTAGCAGTGCTCTCTCAGTACACCCAACTTTTATGAAGTACAGTTATTGCCAACCTGCCTGTTAGCGTGAAGAATCAAAATCTTCTCGCTGGATATGATTCCCTTCAATATCGCGGTGGAGACTATAAGTCCAGACATTTGACTTTTTCAGGCTGTTAACGTAATGAATCATACTATAAACCCGAACTATACAGTTTCGCAAGTACAGCTTCGAGAAAGATGCGAGCAGAATTCATTATTCAACATTTTAGTCTTCGGTTCCGCAGTTCCCTACTTGATCTGTGTGTCCTGCCTGATATACAGAGTTTTATAGGAGAAACTTAGGATTTTACGGCTGGTTCATAAGTTCATCAAGGTCGCTTAGCTCGCTATAAGACGCGCGATACTCGGAATATCTCTGTTGGATAAAATAAGCAATGCTGTTATCCGAAAGAAAACTTAGATCAAAGTCATTGCGTAAAGAATTTGGATTACTTAATTACAATTATGTTGTGAGTTTTGTAGTGAAGTTTTTAAAATTAATAACAGTATCGGTCCACAAGTCATACACCCAGAAAAATGTATACGTTTAATGCCTTACCGGGTAATTGGTGAGCATTAAAGGCTGTCAGCCAGGTTTAAGTTCAACGTTTGCAAAAAAATATAATAAAAAATGTCAAACATTGTCGTCTCCATGGATTCCGGCAGCTGTTTGTCATGGGCCGCGAGTTTATAGCTATGTCAAGCGGCCACCGGCGCGCCACTTTATACATCCGACGCCCGCTGCCGAGCGCTAACACTCGGCTATACGTACCTACGTAGTAGGTATATCTATACGTATCTTACTCTGCAATGAGTGTGCCTTCTGATATTACAAATATCTATGGTTTTAGTTAATGTACTGAGAACACCTCAAAGTACCAAATGGCTACATGAAATTAGATTTTTATAGTTCAGTTTTGGATCAATGTTTAATAGATTTGTGGGTCACTAACAATATTTGTTTACTTGATTTTTGAACATTTTTATGTCATAAAGGACAACCTGCTCACTCACCTCATAGTATCTAAATTATGTTTTTTAAAGTTACGAGTGTACGGGACGATCAGGATGGTAAGTGATAGACATGACAGAGCGGCATTGAAGGAAAATTAACAACTGATAAACAGTTATTATTACAGTTATCTAGTTATACGCCTTTAAGCAAATAACTGTGGTTTTTTATGTTACCAAGTGAAAAGGACGGTTGGGACCACAGATTTCCCAATACAGGAGATGGGGCAAGCCGCGTTTTTAAGTGCGACAAATGTAAGCCCAATATGCATACACTGGCTGCCAGTTTACGCTCTGTGAGACGAGTCAAGACGCACGAATATTAGAAGAAATTACCGTTTTTTTCCATAATGCCATCCTGTGCAATTGTAACATGCCATCATCGCAATGAAACAGTAAATTTACCAAGAAATATAATAACTTTTCACAGATAAGAACCGAAAAGAAATTGCGACACTGGGACTGCCTATAAACTTGGCGGCTTGTCCAGTCTAATTGTATATTCGGATGTCTGTGGTTGGGACGCTCACCTGATGGTAAGTGACCAAGACAGAGTGCCATTGAAGGAAACCAACAACTGATAGACAGTTGTTATTCTCCACCAAAGGATCACTGCCCGTCACCCGAGACAACAGATGTTAGGTCTCTTCCACCCGGCAATTTCACTAGATACAGTGCTCTCACCCCGAATAAAACACAAAATTAGAAGGTGGACAGTAGTCTTGACAACATTGTCATGCCCGTCTCTCGAGACTAAAGATGTATTTATACTATGGTAGAGGATACTTATCTTATAGTATATAAGGATAAGTTAAACTGCATGTATGGAATTGCAGTCAAAGTTTATTGTCAAGTCAATGTTTATTCAAATTAGGCTATTTTTTACAATTATAGGTTCGCGTTTGACGCCGCCTTGCCAGCTGTTAAGCACAGACAATGCGACAAGGATGGAGCACGCTTACCTAGACAAAAACCAATTCACTCTTGATTTAGAGATCCCCAAATTGAACTTTTCGTGAAACACATACTCCGGCAGTGAGTTCCACAGCTGCCAAAAAAAGCTTACAAAAGGCACTTATGAACGTCAAATAAGTACAGAAAATAATAAAATTAAAAAACATTTAAGCTAAAAAAGTGAAGCTCAAAAATGAACCTTGATACTAGCAGTCTCATACTTTCATACAACATTACGAGAATCCCACAAATAACTTAAGACAGTTGCGGCATCGCAGACGCACCTCTTACGGAGCGCCCAAAGACATTGTGAAAGTTGGTAACGTACCATTTTGCGTTTATGCTGCCCTGGTGCTCAATGAATTGGTCACTGCATTTTGTCAATAATAAAGGCTCTGATGATGATGACGATGATGAAATAAAAATCTTATAAATTTGGCTTGCAACTATTATATCATTTCTCTTATTACCAAATGGTAATGTAGTCATAGATACATAACACAGTGTACATAATCATATTCTGTATAAGATAGTGTAAGGTTTATATGTACGTACATATTTGAATTAAGAAAATATTATAATAAATAAATAAATATCCACTGACATTCACACAGCGCCATCTAGCTGCAAATAAAGCGTGAAGCCTGCATTATGGGTACTAAACTTTTTATTTAATATCATCAAGGTTCAAGAGCCTCAAAGTACGATTTTGTAATTTGTCTTTTTATCGAGGGGATGCTAGTGAAAAACAGGTCAATATCAATAGGCAAAACGGAAAAACTACGACTACTACGAACAAGAAATGTATTTTGCTTGTAGTTAGTATTAGTGTGTGCTACATATAGTATTGAACGTGAACGAAATTTTAGTATTCAGATTAATTTTAGATAGTAACTCAGGGCTGTCCACCTTACCAGTGACAACTTGTGCCAAGAAACAAATATCACTTATGTTACGCCGCGTTGCAAGAGGAAGGAAGGAAATTTAAACGATTATTATTAATATATTAAACGATTCCTACTTATTCGCCCATTTACCTCTACAGATTTGAAACGATAGGCGAAAAGAGTAACTACACGAGTTTCTTGCCGGTATCTTCTCGGTAGATAACAACCTCCCGAACCGGTCGTAGATTCATTAAAAATAACTTCTTGACGATTCAACAGTGTCATGTAATGATATATTTGAATAAAACATTTTTTAGTTTGAGTTTGATCTGCTGTCATCAACGGCACTCAATTTGACAAAAATGAAAATTATTATTATTTGTGTTAGTGTCACTCGCTTTGCATACCCTACTCATAATCTATGTGCATGCCACTGCCATAATTCTCGGATTCTCAGCGCGCTGACAGTTGGTCATCATAACACTCATAACTGCAATGACGGTCGAAATAAGATTCAGGTACCCCAATGATGTAAAAAGTATGGATTCGTGATATGCTCACAAAACAATCGAAAAAAGTTTCCGAATGCAGCGACAGCGCACATACATATATTTCGAATGAGCGTACATTTACCTAAACAAAAGAGCCTACAACTGTATTATATTTGGCGGTTCGTTTTTGAGACACGGATGGCGTATCTACCTTTATATTACAGAATATACCCATGGTACATTCCCTCAACTAAATCTGATTATTTATTTATTGAATAGGTATTCCATATCCGAGATAGTGCCCGATAAATCTGAGACCCCCCCCCCCCCTAAGGTAATACGTAATAATAGCACGTCATCAATGCGGTTTGCTTGTCATAAAGCGGCTCGTCGCAGATGTAGGGTTGTCATACAAGTATCGCGCATTATTTGCACCTAGTATGTACTGCCGTGATGGCGTGACGTGACAAAAACATATTTATTTAGTATAAGCTGTGCTCAGATGTTACTCGTTATAGAATATTCCCCCGTAGTAATACGTGGCCTATGTCATGTGATTATCTAGGGTGTTAGCTAAATTCATAGTTCATACCACATTTTGTTAAAATCGCTTCTTTAAGTCCCGTCAAAATTGGTCCCGCCATTTCGGAGATTACCCGGAACAAACAGAAAAAATATTTAAGATGTTATTTTGGTAAAAGTATCGCAAAAATTCTATATAAATAGAAGTCTTTGACGTATCGTCGTATATGTATATATTTATATGCATAAGGAATAAACGGTTATTTTATACAAAAAGACACCTCAATTTCACTCATGTATAGATAGTTTTAAAATTTCCATAGTCCTTTCGAAGTTATATTGAGGCATATACGCCAACGGAAGACCATTCTTAAAAAAATCGTTAATTACGTATTTACGATGATGATGACGACGTAGAGGAACGAATGTGTTACCAACCTCATAAAAAGGTGAAGGGTAAAAAATGGTGAGAGTACTGGACCTCTTGTAACGCCCTTGGCAAAGCACAACCCTCGCGATTTTTTTCTTACAATTAGAAGTAAACCATGAACCATATTTCTTATGAAGTGAATGTTATTTTTAAGTTTATATTTTTTTCTATAATGAACATTAGAAATTATATGAACGGTCATCCGCCGCTCTTACGATGAAAGGAAACATCGTGAGGAAACCTGCACACGTCTGCGAAGAGATTCAAATGTTAGGCATGTAGTCAGTCAATCCGCATTGGGCCTGCGTGGGCGAATTTGGCCTGTACACCTTTTACTCGTGCCCCTCAATGTGGTCGTTTAATGAGCTGAGATGATGATGAGTATCAGATAAATAACGCGTGAAAGTTTTACATTAATAAAAAATACAGTTTTATTACTAAGTCAAACTACCCACAGTACGTCCGAACTTTATAACAAGAATCCGGAATAACAAGAATAAATCTAGAATAATCTCGAAATGCGACATCCATCATGACGATTTCCATGGTCGAAGTGGGTTACGAGGTCGTAAATCAGACTGGCGCGAGCACCAGAACCCGGCACTACGGTTTTATGCCCATATAAAGGGGTAAAACGGGAGTCTGTCACCACTGTTATACCCTTGTGGCGACTTATGTCGGAGATTCATCTTAAACTAGCGACCCGCCCCGGCTTCCGGCAAAGCCGGCTAGAAACTCGGTAACAACTATTTTCAAAAATGTTATTCTTTATTAGTAACACAAGCAGAACAAAATATAATCGAAATTAGATTTTTTCAAACCGCAATCATTTTTTCCAATTTGTCGGCCAGTATACGCGTCACTATTACAAATGAGGCCATGTAAGAAAAGGTTCAACGATGACAGGTGAAAAATAAAAAAAAAACAGCCAAGGCGTCGCGGGGCGGCGCGGCAATTAAATTATTCCGCATCATCGCCCCGCCGGGAACGGGGAGGCAGGGGCTTGGCCCTTAAAAATAGTGTTTAATGTGTTGGATTTTGACGTGACTCAAACGTCATTACAACAAGCCTACTGGCTAGAAATCGGTCTACTCCTCAGAATAATAGTAGCTTTACACAAACATTGGTAGGTTTTATTGGATTTCTATATAAAAATTTTTTCAAGTTGGCAACCAAAAAGCCAGCCAGAGAGGTTCAGTGCCACTGAAGGACACAGGTTTTTCCATACAGGCATAGCTATGAAAAAAGTTGAAATAACCTGTTCTTCTAAACTTTCAGGTTAAAACTTTGAATTTGGAACCAAACTGTCAAACATCTCGCGACCAACGATATATTATTTTTTAGGCTTCAAAATTCAAAACAGTCTTTGCATTAACAACGGCTATGCAAATTTCAAATAAAGAACACTAATACACATGCTGGTCACAGATTAGATGACACCAAAAGAGGAGAGGCATTGGCCTGTTTGTTGCCTATAACCAACCGTCCTATGCGGTCGGCCATTGTAAAAATGACTCCATAAATCGGGCCCGGGCCGCTCCCGGTCCCGGCGAGCGGTCGTCGTAAATTACAAGCGGCGGGAGGCGCGACATCACAAAGGCGCGGCGAAAAAATATAGATAAGCCGCCATTGCGGTTGCAGGGCTGTCGCTAACACAGTCTGGAAAGCATATGGATAAAACAAAATCAAGTTATTTTAATATTGTTGTTAAATTTGTAATATGTATATCAAAACTAGGGTTGCATGCAATTTCAATGACTACGTAATAAATCGAAGAGAGGGTGTATGTATGTAATAACACGATGTTTGAACTTTGTAGTTGCAAAGTCTTTTAATGTTGTTAAGATCATTCTTAAGGTTTTAGGTCTGGTCCATTGTACATAAAAAAATTAAGGTTATTTTTTATATTCAATGTAAAACAAAAATGCACCCGTGCTTTGTCTGTGAGGAGGCCTGTTCTTTTTGTTTCCAGCCTTTAGTGGGACATATAGGCTTATGATGATGTAGAATTAAATACATTATTATTACGATTTATTATTATTATGTTCGCTGGCAACCCTGTGTGGCTGGCTCGCGGCTTCACGTGTCAAAAGCAGATGGTGGGACGCGCCCGCGCCGTTCCCGTGAAACGAATGGCCGCATCGCACCGGCCATCGCGTAACACTTAGATACATTGTTAACTTGTTTTTAAATAAGAGGCACAACAGACACATTACCTGTCTTTCGTTTTTATTTATTGCCTTCTAAATATATTTGTTTGCCTTTTTAAGCAGACAAAATGAGAAAGATCGTGAGTGATAAATATATTCACTCATGCCTATAAGATGCCAAGATTATAGTGATCGGGGAGAACACGCAAGCAGCGTTCCACTATATAGTCGTTCGCATTTTAAATATTGAACCAAAACAATTCCTGAGGATGAATAGTAAGTTCACGATATAAGTCATAATTTAATCACTATTGCCTTTAAGGTACCAAGATCATTGAAATTGAACAAATGCTTTATTCAAATAAATCTTAACAGATACTTTTGAATCGTCAAAACAGTATATATATATTTTTATTACATCTAATGACTCTAATACGCATTATAAAAGTCAAATCAAAACAATCTGTGCGGATAAATAGTAAATTTACGATACATAATAATTGAGTCATCGGCAACCCTATAAGTGTGAGCGGACGGGTCATGTTAGCAGACGGTAGCCCATGGCGGGCGGTGTGGGAAGTGGTCTCGGCACTCGGCACGTGTAGGTATCTTATGTATGGCGCGCGGTAGGTGTCGCATACCGATAGCTGATCTTTGAAGTGCGAGCGTATATAACTTTTTTTTAGAAAAAGAAGATACGTGATTTCTTTGGCAAAGGAATTTATATAACGGGCATCATTGGCAATGTTATAGGATTTGGAGAATTAACTGGGTTCCACAATAAATATGAAACGCATGAAATTGTTACAGCTCAACACTAGCATTATTCATAGAAATATTTAATAATTTTACTATGAGGTAGACTGGATACTGAATCGTCTAGCCCGTAAAATAGGGAGTGTTTTGCACTTCTGTGTTCCGGGATGAAAGCTCTGTAGCTAGTAAAATTACCGAGTTTATGAGACCCAACATATGTCGTCTCGGGTGACGGACAGTGCAGTGTTGACGAAAACTACTGTTTTTAATTTCCTTCAACATTGCATCTGTCACGGTCAGGCGTATCACTTACTACCAGGTCAGCGAACTGACCAGTTCAGATCAGTTTTGTTATTATGTATGACATAAAAATACACGTTTTTTAATTTTTATTTAAGTGCGGAAAATTGATAAACCTAAAACTGTGGATAATTTAGAATGTGCAAAAAATTCTAAATCGAAGATTTCCATAGACACTGTAGAAATACTCAATATGTTCGTTTTGCTGACCATGAAAGTACGACAGAGAATCTGGCAGTTCCACATCCCTAAATGCAAACCGTGGGCGAAGATATGTGGGGAGTACCCCAGCCGCGACAAATATGTCGGGTCCCCCCGACATATTTTGTCGCGGCTGGGGTAGAGATAGGCATGTATTGATAAAATCAGTAGGTGTCCCATACCGATTAACTGATCTTTGATAAAAAAAACTTTGTTGTAAAAAAATAACTCTGGCAGAGGAATTTATATTTTAACAGCTTTTGTGATTATCGTTATTTATATGTTAATATGGATAGTTGCATAACTATTTGGGATTGATGGAGAAGTGGTCGACAATCGTCATGCAACCAGCTATGAAGGCACGGACATAGGAAGTATACTTTGTGCAACCATTTATTTTCTTTTTGATCATTCCGCGTCATGGGTTACGGGCTACGGCCAAATCTCTCCCTGAAAAAGCCTGTGCCCTGAAGTAAGACTTTAAAGGCTGGTTGATTGATTAACATAGCTACAATTCGCACATTATAATAAACCTGCCTCTTCCATCAATGCGCCCCAGAGATGTCTTTTTTATTCTAATCGCAGGAAAGAAAATGATCGATACAGTCGATACGAAACACCAGGGAGGCATAATGTGACAGGAGGTCGAGCGAGCATCGATCGGCGTTATCGCCACACATCGGTGTGGTCGCGGTGCCAGCCCATTGTTCCGTTTTTGCGAAGCGCCAACGAATATGAATTGAATGCGAACGTTCGTTTGAAATTTCACACGTTACCATACAACGGATATACGTATTGTAGAGCTCGTTGACATTCGCACGGTGTTACTCCCGCGGCTAATGCTACGTGTGCATTACTGAGACTATAAACGCCGCGGAGTTATGGTCTCCTGGTGTCCCAATTACGTGGGTGCGTCATGTTTTCTTATTGTTTATTAAACGACAAATTTTATTTTATTTATCACAAAATCTTATGAAATTATGTAAAAAATTAAATAAAAACGTCGATAGCTTAACCTTCACAATGCACGGATCCAGAAGAATACCTTTATATCAAACTACCTTTGCGCGCGACTTCGTCCGCGTGGAAAAGTTACTTTGGGCTAACGCTCACATTAACCCGCTACTTCGTTAATAGGTGAGTTAAAACTGCGATATCTCATAAGATATTCGCCTTTATTTAAAAAAAAATAAAGTGCAATTTTGTTTAAAGTGAAATAACGTATTTATTTGGATAAGGACTAATATCATATTTATGAAAACACCTTCGCAAGTAATGTAATATTAATCTATTGCTCGTAGCGTAATGGTATATCGCCTATAGCCTTCCTATCTAGAAATAAGCTATCTAACACTGAAATATTTTTTCAAATCGGACCAGTAGTTCCTAAGATTAGCGCGTTCAAACAAACAAAACTCTTCAGCTTTATAATATAAGTATAGATAGTTGTAGTAAATGCTGATCATAAGGGATCCAAATGCCCTTATCAATAACAAAAAATTAAAGACAATAAAGGAACCCTTCAGTGACAATTCCTTGAGTGAAACTTTGTACAATTGTATTTTTTATAACATAGCAACAGGTGTCTCGTGCAATATTCGTAAAATTGTCAATATGTTCGCGATGTTTTTCTGTGCTATTAATATTAAAACAAATGTTGAGACGACCGTTTCAAACAAATAACGTCGGTGAATGCCGAGATTCGCGCAACTTAATATAATTACAGCGCAGTCAGTCACGCTATAGATAGCCAGTTGCGCGCGAGTCGACAATGAACTCTAATCTCCACCAACTTGATGCTCGCCTGGTAATGTGGTGGCACACATCACCTGTTCTTTGATCTCTAGGTTTTAGTGGAAAAGGCATTTTTTTCTCAATAAAATCATCGCGAATCTCTCTCTTTTTGAGCTAAGTACGACTTGGACCGCCCATTGACGATAAGTGGCGAACTCGTTGCCATTGTTGCCAATTAACAGAAATAGTTAATCAACGGAATGATTAATCATACCTCTATGCACTTTATAACTGCCTAGTACATTTGTACGAGAAATCACCTGTTTATTCGACTGTGATTTCATCTAGTTGTAGTTTTAAATTTTAAAACATCTTTGTTTCTTGGGAATCTACCGAATTCTTCGAAGAGAATCCACGACTGTTTGTCCTGACACCATCCGACGCGATGGACCAGATTTACTGTATTGCAAACACTAAGAAAACTATTCACAATCACTTAAAATCTTGGTAGGTATCAACATTTTAAAAAATCCAGTTATTGTATTTATTAATTTTATCTGTTGCTAGTGTCAAAAAATAACGGCTCAAACTCAATGTAAAATGAATCTATAACTAACCTTTAATGGTGGTGACGGTATGTACAAAGGCGGGTCATTCTGTGAGCCGGAGTACCGCTCCTGTCCCTCTGCATTCCTGGGGCATCCGTCAGCGTCCGCGACGCTGTACCGGCAAACAATACTGTCCGCCGGCTTTGCGTCGTACTTCGGAGGCTTCCCAACATGAAACCCCTTTGCCTTCACCCAAAAGCGGAACTTAGAACTATCAGAACTGTTACACTCCTCCCCTCGAAGTGTTCGCAGGATCCTCGCATACTTCTTCAACGTTATAGTCTTTGTTTTCGCGAGATCTCCGTACGTTTGAATCACCCACGGCTGGTATGTCGAGAACAGATCGAGTTTCGGATCTCCGGTCTGGATTTTGGGTTTCTTATTATTGTTTTGCTCGTTCTTCTTGTCACTTTTAGAACCGCCGGCCACCGATTTGCGTTTGGACGGTTTTCGAGGCGTTTTCTCGGGTATCGCTTCTTGTGTTAACTTTTTGCGAAGTCCTCTCTCCGTTATCATGGCCGCTGCCATTTTTGTGGCTACGGCTCGATCAGTTAAAATCAAAACTGCACTTTTCCACCATTATCAGTCACTAACTGTCACACAACTCGTTATTGCTCGACACTTTCTTTTGTTTTCGGTTAGCAATTGTTTGGGTAAAAGTTGCAAACTCGAAACTTCGTGCGTACAACTTAGCGAGTGGAACTTTTGGCTGGCTGGGAAGTTCGCATCGACCTATAGGACTGTGTGAGAGAAACTTTTCCCCGCGTCGGATGAACGCAATTCAGAACTAAAGAATAGCTGGGGCGCCTTTGGCCTTTTTTATGTG
Source organism: Leucinodes orbonalis (assembly GCA_019425675.1). Lineage (NCBI taxonomy): Eukaryota > Metazoa > Arthropoda > Insecta > Lepidoptera > Crambidae > Leucinodes > Leucinodes orbonalis. The sequence continues at coordinate 11,497 of PQWD01008753.1, forward strand.
TTACTAATGTGACATTGTCTGCTGTTTTGTAAAACTTAATTTTATTCTAGTTAAAAACCAGAAGTCTTATATAACCAAGCCGCAACTACCAAAAAAACTTCTAACTCAGTTCAAAGGTACCGCCTAACTTCCGTGGGCAACAGGTGTCCACGAATAAAAAAAGTGCGGGTCAAAACAAAAAAGGACCAGGCTCGGTGAAGTCAGCGGGTGGTCGTACGTGAATCGGTCGGCGCGGCGCACAATAACCCCCTAACACGGCCGCTCGCGTGGGAAGCGCGCGGTGCACTGGCCCGCCCGCGTCTGGGACGGCCTGGCACGTGCGGGCCGGTAATGGCGGCAAAACAATCGCCGATCGCCCGCCGGCCTTCGGTATACACTTATCTATGGGCCTTTAGATAAAGCGTGTTGCGGTGGCCGCACCCCACACATTGAACAGTGATGCATAAAACCTCTTTGTTTTGTGTATTTCAATTTTTTCCACGATTTCAAACGGCTTTGCTGAACTAAATATGATACGGCCACTTTCTTAGTTACACCTTTGAAAATTTTTAGATAACTTCAATTAGATATAGAAAGAAGCTACACACGCCTGTAACACCTTATTTGTCTTGCATCTTTCCACACAACTAAATGAGGCTCCCGCAGCGAACCAGGATGTCAGGCTATGGCTTAAAATCTCTTAGTAGAAAACTCTTTCTAAAAGAACAACGTAGCAGAAGAACTAGCGAAGGCTTTCGATTGGGTTTAGCATAAATCACTTGTATAGCTAAGGTACTCTGTTGTCTTATGAGACTTCTGGAAAGTTATGCTATTAGGTAAAAAAGAGTTTTAAGAGATCGGGGTAAAACCGACTATGTCGACGGTGCATGCTCTGTTCGAAATATATAAATTCTGGTATCCCGCAAGGCTGTGTGCTATGTCCACGCTATTTTTTCTGCATATCAATGATAATACGCTGCAAATTAGCAGTATTCGTTGCTATGCGGAAGATAGTATTTGAGATGCAATATACAGGCGTCGAAACAAAAAAATTGTGTCTAAGGTCAAGACTTCCCCTAATCAAGTCTTCGATTGGGGTCAAGGCACCCCAGTGCAATTTAACCCCAAAAAGACACACTAAGCCCCAAAAAGGCTTTTACTGTTTCAAAAAAGCCCTTTGTGGTATCGGACAAATTTGTAACCACTCCCTTAGCTACATAGTATCGGAATTCTTGCTGTTGATATATTTTGAATATTGTTCAGTTTTGCGGTCATTTGGAGAGTAAGAAGTTTAGTGTGCTCAAATAATCGAGGCGGTATTTCATGGCGGACCATCTTGCAATCTTTTCTTGGAATCTTGCTCTCACCTCTGGACGGGTGCACCCCATTACCTCTCCCACTTGATCACATTCAGAGAAGAGCGGCAAAAAATTATCAATGTGCAGGATCTTTTTGATAAACTTGATCTTTGGATCTGCATAGAGATGTAGCTCTTCATTCTCTACCGCATATATCATGGGAAGTGTTCTAACGAGTGATATGGGCTTGCTCCTGCGGCTAACTTCCACATTGGGACTTTTCTAATTAATAACCATTTAAAATAATGTTTCAAAGAAGTGGGAGCGCCAATATAATAACCGCGCCAATGTGATACCACGGTCACGGCTATGTTAATAATTATTACCGTGCCACGGTCTTACAGATAATCGACGTGAACCAACGTGCGCGTTGTGTTTCATTGCTTCATCGAGTGAGTGAGGTTACCAAATGTCTAAGATCCTTCCCCTCCAATAATATTATTATAAAATAAGTTAATGTATCATCCCCTCTCTATATTTTCTTTTTTATTTTGGGCAACGCTCTTTTTCATACCCATGAAAGAGTGTAAAATCTCGATATAAAATTCAAGGGGTCTGGATATATTTTGTTATCTAAAGCAGCCTAACTTGGTTTGTTTTTGTTTCGGACATACTTTTACGCCGTTGGTTGACCGTAAAATAACAAACATAGTCCTTATTCAAACATTGCACAGAACTCAAGTCAAGCGTCGACAAGGCTCGCGCATCGGCGTAGTTGACAATCGGCTTCGGCGCGATCCTACTGTAGATATCCGCTATGAAACCAATGAAAAACCTAACTTAATTACAGTAGCCTTTAAGTATAATTTTTAAACACTTGATTTGAGCCGCTTAAGACGTTCTTGTATTAAGCAAATAAGCTGCGCGCGCACTGTGCGCACGAAACCGCTGCGCACGCGCCGGCGCTCTTGCGCGAAATGTGCGCATGTTACTAGGCGCACATGAGGTGTGAGGAGCTTATCAGATTGTACGTGTCAACAGGGGCTTACGTCACCGTCGCATGCGCCGCTTGATTTAAAATATTAACAGACAAAAGAACTCTCTTGCTCAGCATTAAGGTGCATTCAGGTATATTTTTTTAAATAGGCGGCGCTTGCTTACAATAAAAGCTTATCATGCCATGCAGTTTCAAACTCTTTAGTAATAGTAATAAAGCAGTCAGTCAGCGTTTAGTAGTGAAGTGGGGATTTGACCTTGCACATTATTTACTTTCTTGTTGTAGAATGTCATGGTATATTACATTTTATGTCCTTGCAATGCGGTATTTATTAAATGGCATCACACTGCCGAATTTAAACCATTATCATTTACCTGGTCATGATCTTGACAAAATCTCTTCGTAGCTTATGCAGTCCTAGGAACTTGATGAACACATTAGCCATGATTTTGGATCAACGTTTTTTTATTTATTTAAGAGGTTTATTTATTTTTTGTTTACAAAAAGTTTGTTTAGTCGCGGTCAAAGAGAAGCCTCCGCCCGTTACGTAGGTATCGAATCGATATTGATTCGATATATCGAAATAATCGAACTTGTACCAGGGTATAACGAGGAGTGAAAGTCAAAGCACGGCAAGCTTGTAAAAAAAGTGAGATACCCCATACACTATTTGGGTATAGGTGATGTGATTATAATTTATATTGATATGTAAATGAAAGTAATGTTGCTTTTTTAACCATAAATGCTTATCAGTGTGTATGTAGGTACACATGCAAAAGAAAATATGTAATGATTATAAATATTTAAATAATAAACAAACGCTTGAAATAACCAGCAAAAATCTGAAAAGAAACCAAAAAGAAGGAGTTGGTCAAAAATGATGAACAAACATTTGTTTTTGTTAATTTAAATTAATTTTGCAGATGAATTCACATAAACAAACCTAGTAATAATTTTAATTAAGAGGGTTTCATCAGGTCCTGGGCTTGGCTTGACTTAATCGGAAACCAGGCAGCTTGATTTGCAGCACCTGCCTCGTTGCAAATACGGTTTATTTCGCCCTTTGACGGTACCAGGCGAGCATACGCCACAGGAGGTCAGCTGGCGCGCGCGTCTTGCCGGGAAAGATGTAAGCCGCATTTGTACCAATCTTGATCCGGCTTGCATAATGCTGTATATGTTTTTGACGTCAATTAAAATTTTAAAACTTAGAAAGTAAATACGAGTATATACTTGAATCTCGCGACAAGCTTTTAAAACATATTATAAATTGTGTCAAATGCGTTTAATTTGAAATGACGTTACAAGTTAACAGTAAAAGGTTAAGTGTCAAAGTTTATTTTTTCTTTTACGCGCATTAAATAAAAGCTTGTTTTAAAGGTGTTTTTTCCTTAATTTTATTTTAAACGTTTTAGTTTTCACCTGATAATTCCTAAGTCTGTTCATCATTTATTCAACGCATCATTATTGCATACAGTGCAGCTCTTCAAGTTTTATTAGTTTTAATAGTCTACCATTTCATCATTGAATTAAGAGTCACTTCACATACTTTTTCGAATTATTCTCAATAAGCCCATAATTTGATGATACCCATATGCATTAAAAATGATTGGTCCGTCATGTTAGCCGTTGGAGCAGACGAGTTCTGGAGTGGAGACCGCGTCTCGGCAAGCGTAGCGTAGGACGCCCTCCGGCCCGATGGACCGACGACTTGCGAAAGGTCGCTGGTGGAGGCTGGATGAGAAAAGCGGAGGACCGGGATATCTGGCGCGAAATGGGGGAGACCTATGTCCAGCAGTGGACTGCGATAGGTTGAATAGGATAGGATAGGATAGGTCCGTCATGTTGGAAAGCAAGCAGACAGCTAGCTGTTTCAACCTGCCCCATGCACATACGGTTTATTTCGCCCTTTAACGGTACCATGCGAGCATAAGCCGCAGGAGGTCAGCTGGATTCGGATTACTGGATTTATAGTAAAAAAGTCACATAGGTAATCAATAAAATAAAGTATATGGAATACTTCATTAAATCTGTTATGTAATGTATATATTCAATTAAAACTAAGGTACATAACATGTTATAATAGTTTTAAAATTATCCTTATTTGAGGTCTGCTTTTGTGCAACTAGCTGTCCTTGCAATAGGTATTGAGAGGTGAGGGAGAAGGAGGCTGCCTGATTATTTTACGTGGGTCTATGATTTAATTGAATGGTTAATATTTATTTTCAAATTTAATTTAACACTCCAATGTTTCATCAATGGTCATCATCAATCTCTCATCATCTCAATGGTCTGAAGTTTGAACTGCGGCCTACTATAGTATATATTATTTAATCTGTGGGCCTACCCAAGGATACGGTACAAACAACATGTTCATTGTAGGCACCGTGACAGGATCCATACAAAAATTGTATCGCTTGTCTGTTTGTATTCATCGTGACTCATCTTTAAATCTCCCGATGAGTCGCGACTGAGATTGGAGCGGGTCTTGCTAATACTAGGAAGGCATGAGACACAGAGAGCTGTAAATGAATGATCGAAGCCACGCCCACTAAGCCCGTCCCGTTTTCTACATTTTAGGGCTGTGCCAACTGAGATTAAGTATTTTTTGTGTTACGGTAGTTAACTCGTGATTACGAGAATTGCACTCTGCATTCACATCCACAATATAAGTGTGCTTAATGTAGTGGCTAGATTTCATGATACTTTTTGACAATAAAGCCATAAAAGATTGTTTGACATCCACTTATGTATAATATAAAATCTAAAAGATGGTAAGGTTCCCGACTGACGCAAGATTGCTATGGATCAAGCAGAGTGGAAGTCGTCAGAGGAGGCCTTCGGTCAGAAGTGGACATTTAGGCTGTATTGATGACACCATCATATCGGACTCTGTGGGAATTTCCAATATTAGCAGATTTGCATCATAATTTATTAACTAAACGATGTCTATGGTACTCTTAAATAATAACTCGAACTGCAGTTTTTTAAATGACCTATGCGATACCTGTACTCATTATATATATTCCTACATAACGTATTATGTAAAAACCTATGACATCCCTAACCCGCCCAACAGAGCACCGGCCACTAAGCTATGGGCGCCTGGTGGCGGTGGATTGAAGCGGGCCGGTAATGGTCTTTAAGCATGTTAAAAAGTCTAAGGAAATTTTACTTTCTTTAACTTAGGATTTTCGGCATTATTAATTTCCAAATTTTCCAGACATTGTGGAAGGGTCTGGAATCCTTATAGGTACAACCTATTCGTCCGTGTTTAAAAATGCAGATGGAGTGTTCAAACCATAAAAAGTCAAAAGGCAAAATCCAAGTCTAAGGAATTTTACTTTAACGGTCTTTCTTTAACTTAGGATTTTCGGCGTTATTAATTTCCAAATTTTTTTTTGTATAAAGTGAAACAAATAAAAAGTGAAAATCTCGCAATTCTCAAATTTTATCAAAGAATTGCCTTTATACGTACGTGTATACATAGTACGTATTTTTGTTATTTTTTAAGTGTCTATTCTCAGATCTCGATTTTCCCCGATTTGGTCGCAATTTCAACTTTCTCTACTCTACACCACCCTAGATGTAAATTTGTTTAACCTTAAATATATTTTTTAAAGATTTTTTATAGGTATTTAGATGCTTCAGTCAGTTATTTTTAATACCCTACTCTATTTACTCATCATCATCATCATTAGCTCATTCAGGTTCAAATCCCGACACGTACCAATGTATTTTCGAATTAACAACATTACATTATTCGGTAACTAAAATATATTACACCCTAAACACTTGAAAATAAAAAAAATTAAAACTAAAAAATATAATTAAAAAAAGTCCCTTTCGGCAAAGTTCCGAAAATACTGGCAACGTTACCCTTTTGATTGCCAGACTGATTCTTTGACCAAGGTAGCTGCCAGATCTTCGGTCACCTGTGACGTCGACTAACCTTTTGGAAATCTCTTTGAAAAGCCTCAAAGCACTAGGACCCCACGGACCAAGGGTCTCGACAGCGAACGGAACAAAATCATATTCGGAGCCCAGACCCCTGTATTTGCATGCTTTGGCTTTTTCGGCCGCTTCACAAGCCGCACCAGCTCTGTTGATTGTACCATGTAGATGGGAAGGGGCCAGCGTGTCTGCACAAGTTGCATCCCATACTAGCACCCGGCCCATCCTCCATGGAATCAAACTCATGCCAATTTTTTTTCCTTTTTTTTTTTCGAATTTTCGCACGCCTGCGAAGAGATTCGAAGGTTGTGTGTGAAGTCGTCCAATCGGCACTGGGCCCGCGTGGACGACTAAGGCCTAATCACCCTATACGGGTAGGCTCGTGCCCCTCGGTGGGGACGTTTAATGAGGTGATGATGATGATGACGCTCATTCGAAATATGTGAATGTGTACTGTCGCTGTATTTGGAACCCTTTTTTGAGTTGTTTTGAGAACATATCACGAATCTATACTTTTTACATCTTTGTGTCCGCACGAGTTGGCAACGTCGGGCGACTAGGAGTCGACAACGATGTTCTTTATACTTGCAGTGCCGCATCGTGGCCGCATCCCGCTTACCAAAAGTAATATAAGCAGTGTTACTTAGAAAATATTTTTAAAAATCTGATCTCTCCATCTGTAGATTTAGATTCCAGACATTGTGGAAGGGTCTGGAATCCTTATAGGTACAACCTATTCGTCCGTGTTTAAAAATGCAGATGGAGTGTTCAAACCATAAAAAGTCAAAAGGCAAAATCCATTTATTCAATTTAGACTTACAAAAAGCACTTATGTATGACATAGCACTTATTATTAGTTCTGTGGTTCAAACGCAAATCTTTCAAAGTTAACAAACGAGGCCTGGATCCGTATATACAGCTAGTACAGTAATCTTGCCTTTAAACTTATATTTTCATGATGCATTTTGACATAGTATTCAAAAGCGAATCTTTTAATAAACTTGCTTATCACGTCTTATTAAATAAATAAAAAATACGTTTCATCTGGTATTATTATTAAGCCAACACCATCGGCACACCCCGGCCTACACTAATTAGTCAGTTGCCGCCAACACTCCTCGCCTTCCTTTCGGGATTTTTTAATTAAACGCCCGCGCTTAAAGGCGCTACAGTTTCGGGAAATATACAAAAAGTTCTGTCTATGGTACTGCAGCTCTGTAACCTACAAAATGTTTGTTGTCTATGGTTTTATATTGACGTCATAAACTAGAATAGGTCATAAACTCAGTTATGAAGTCCTTTCCTGACGTGATCTAACTGGATCGGTATTATTCCGACTAAGGCTCAATTTATTAAAAGCAGATTTACTGTTTTTGTATAAAAACCTACGTAAGGAAATAAGCTAACAGAGCACTTAAACTGAATAAACTACTCGTATTTTATTAGAAGTGTTATTGAATTTAGAATTTAATTGTTTCTTTCTAGTGTTTAAAGTAATAATGAAAAGTATCCACGATTTTCACTGTCTCACACTGAGCAGCAAACGCAAATTCTTTTAAAGTAATTGTTTTAGATAATAGGGGTATTTAAGATACAAAGTAAATCAATTAAAAATATATTTAAAAACTATACTTAAAATAAAAGGCTTTTAATGTTACAAGCAGGACGGTCATCAATGCGCTGCTCACCTGGTGGCAAGTGATTCTCCCAACTATGACAAAAGAATTTTGAAGAAAATTAACAGTTAGTAGTCATTTTTTCTGTCAACACTGCCTGCGCACGTCACTCGGGACGACAGATGTTAGATCTATTTTACCCGGTATTTTACTAGCTGCAGTGCCCTCATCCGGAAACTCACTCGTATTTCACGGACGATATCAGGTAGTGCGGTCGTCGTTACCTTGATGACTCAGTTACTCAGTACCGAGTCTATCTTAATACCTAGTAGACTGCGCCCAAGTCAAGTCATTCGCCAAAACCAAGTTCGTATGTCAAAAAACCAAGTTAAAACTCACAAAGAGCCGGAAGCGTTCGACGCGTTGCTTTGCTGTAAAAGCTGTCAGTAAGTTTTTGAAAAAGAAAACCTGAATTTGAGGTGTCCATTTTGTAACTAGGTTTATTTTTCAGTTTTATAAATCCCCAACCCCACTAGAAAATAGAAGAAATAAGGTAGTTGTCGTGGCGACAGAAATACCAGAAGAGCAGCACCCGTGTGGAGGTCGATCGCAGAAAAACTGTCGAGTGGCGAGATGAAATATCGTTGGCTTCCGCGTCGGATAAGCCGCGAGCGCGGGGGGGCGATCAACGCGGTGGCTCGCACAGTTAAGTACGTGTCACTAGAGATGGGACAAAATAGGACAATAATATTTTATATCGATATCGAAGCTTTTAACATAATATTTTTTTTCATGTTGATCTTTTTAAATTACATGTTACATGTTCAGCGCCTTTATGCCGATTACCAAAATCTCACTCAAAATTATATATTTTATCAAAATATCTGGTTGTTATAGATGTAGAGGATCATATATATATATATTGTTTTATTTATTAGTTGTAAAACTTAAAATAAATGTTTTATGTTGTAAGTTAACAAACAAACAGCCAATAGTAATGGAATCTGGCAAATCTCGCCTATCTCAATCGCCAAACTAGCTAGTGGTATCGAGCCTTTGGATCTGAGGAGAGATGTGTGTGTGATGGAATCCTTGTGTGTGTTCTACCGCTTGTACAACGGTTTGTGTTCCGAGGAGCTGTTCGACATGATGCCCACAGCCTCCTTCTATCATCGCACATCTCGCCATCGACAGGGGGTTCATCCTTACACATTGGAACCTCAATGGTCGCGTACAGTACGGTTTCAGAGGAATTTCCTCACGCGAACGCTCCGATTGCGGAATGAGCTCCCTGTAGAGGGTTTTCCCAAGGGAATATTGTATGGGGTCCTTTAAGCGGCGAGTAAATAGGTATCTTTTAAATGGTCGACAACGCGCATGTAGTGCCTCTGGTGTTGCAAGCGTTCATAGGCTTCGGTAACCGCTTACCATCAGGTGGCCCGTAGCTTGTTTGCGACTTAGTAGTATAAAAAAAAATCAAATATTATAGAGGCCAAAGTTTCTGAGTTTGTATGTTTGTTATTTCATCACGTTTAAAAGGCTGAAGTGATTTTAATGAAATTTGGTATGGAGCCAGCTGACACCCTGGATTAAAAATAGGCTACGTTTCACTGCGGGAAAATATCTTATACTGTGGGTTATGCCGCAAATCACAGCTAGTAAAAATAATACGTAAACATTACACATGGCTGTTTACCAGTACTTTATCTATCTAAGCAAAATACGTCACATATATTATGTTTGATGAAAAAGGATAATTCTATTGAAATACCCATCAAAATAATTATCGAGATTATAAAATATCGATAGCCCATGGCACTACGGCCGGTGAGTCCCGAGACCCGCACGGGCCGCCCGCCGCGGTACCTCGCCTGCAAACACGCACACTCAGACACTGCACCCACTCACACATACACCATTGAATTGAGATGTTGACTCCATACTTCTTTCAAAATAAGTCTGTAATGACATGCAAGCTAATTACAAATTTTATATAAGTAAACCCTCAAAGTATCGTTGTGATTATTGAAATTAACATTTTGGGAAAAAGATATAATATGTAAAAAGTTCATCACTCGATAATCATACATAGCAAAGGGCTCATCGAACCTTTTTCAATTATGTCGCTTAAGAGTCACTCTGGGGGGTTACCGTAATCTCTTAAAACAGTATTAGTATAATGATACGTCAGCATTTTTGTACTAGAAAAGACGAAGTAATATTATTGTATCCCCTGTTCTCCACTAGCCATATTGCTTCGCCTTCGTTGTCGTCAGCTCATTTATCGTCCCTACCGAGGGGCACGAGCCTACCCATACGTGGGTATATAGGCCCAGTGCGGGTTGGACGACTTCACGCGTAACCTTTGAATCTCTTCGCAGGCGCAGGTATCCTCATAATGTGGTCCTTTACCACTTGTCCTTAATTCAACTTAAAACTGTTCAGCTTAGATAGATGATTTGAGAAGTGTCTAAGTAATTTAGGATTGCGCCTTTGTGATGTTGAGTCATCCAAACAAGTAGAAGTAGTTAAATATGAGCAGCCTGCATTAAAGTGATTTGAATGACGAATTTAAAATCAATTCTTGAACAGGAGGGTGTAGGTCGTAGGTTCGAATCTTGCGAAAAGAGCACACACAATGCAAGTCATTCACAGTTGACCGCAGATGCCTTCAAAGCTTTCAAGATAACGTTTAGTACATGATATTCTGTATTAAATTGAAGCATTTAGTCACTTTTTTCCAGATCGACTAGGTTATAGCAGCGCAGACAACTTATATACTTCATTGAAAACTAAATATCAGTCTGTCGGTTATTAATAGCACTATAGATAAATAAATATCCATCAACATTTACTAAGCGCCATATAGCTTGAATTCCAGGAAAACTTGTACTATGAATACAAAACAAGAGCTATATATTGTAAATACATATCATTCATGGGAACACACAGACATGTTCATGTACACATATGTTTGTACAGCCCTGGGATCGAACCCGGGACCCTTGGTGTAATACCCGACTTCTCAAACAATCGTTACGGGTAGGGAAGTCATTATAAGCGTCATTTGCTATGCAACTCAAACAGTTTATTTTGAGTCCAATAAGTTGTATGCTGATTGATACGTCGGTGTCTCGTTGGTGTGGACTGTTGCCTTTCGATCTGGAGGGTGCAGGTTCAAATCCCGCCACATAACAATGTATTTTCTGATAGGACTGACATGCTTCTCTGAGGCAAAAGTCCTTTTAATAAAGATTTAAAAAAATCGAGTATTCAATTTTCGAAATTATATCTACGTTTCTTACGGTAAAGGGAAACATCGTGAGGAAACCTGTACACGCCTGCAAAAACACTCAAAGCTTGTGCGTAAAGCCAATCGGCACTGGGCCGCGTGGACGACTACCCGCGTACGCGTAGGCTCGTGCCCCTCGGTGGGGACCTATAATGAGCTGAAAATGAAGTTGCATGCTGGACTTATATCAGAACTATTACAAGTAGCTGCTTAACAAGGCAGAAATGGTTAGTGTGAAATAGACAAGTTCAGAGTAAGTTTAAGTAGATAACCAGAGCCGTGACAACTCAAACTATGTCTTAAAATTGTAGGTTCACATTTGCGTTACTGGAATATCACCACTAACAAGTATAGTGATATACAAATCACATAGAATGCCACAAAGCACAAAATTTGCGACATCGAAAAACACTAAAGAACACTTGTGTCGAAGAAATCGCAAATTGGATAGGTCTCAACGATAGTTGCCCCGCATACGGCTTTATATTTGTGAAGTGAACCGTTTATCGATACTGGAGATAGTGATGTGCTTGCGGTATTCATACCACCAGTACCTACAACCTTTATGCTTGGGCCACACTAATGGGAAGTGCTGTTTATTATCGCTGCAATGGGCGTTAATTTTTAGTGTAGCCATCGCACAACGTGTGATGAACAATAGTGTGGTCCCAGCTTCACAAATCCAAATTCATTAAATAAGTATTCTTTGGAATATCAGGTAAGGGCACAGACATCCGAATATACAATTAGACTGGTAAACAGTCCCAGTGTCGCAATTTCTTTTCGGTTCTTACCTGTGAAAAGTTATTATATTTCTTGGTAAATTTACTGATTCATTGCGATGATGGCATGTTACAATTGCACAGGATGGCATTTTGGGAAAAAACGATAATTTCTTCTAATATTCGTGCGTCTTGACTCGTCTCACAGAGCATAAACTGGCAGCCAGTGTATGCTCGTTGAGCTTACATTTGTCGCACTTAAAAACGCGGCTTGCCCCCATCTCTTGTATTGGGAAATCTGTGGGTAAGGGTCACCGCTGGACAATAACTTTCAATTGCTGTCGTCACAGAACGCGTTTGAGGTTTAGCCTCACAACCGCGGGTATTTGGAATCACAAAATTGGCATCTGGCAGGATATTTGTCTGCTTCATATTAAAAACGCTAAGTACAACGTTTATTGCTTATGAATTTATCATGCGCATGACACCTCAGCTTTTGCTTTTGGGGCTTGAGCCAAAGTCATCGGCCCCTCATGCATCCTGATTAATAACAAACAATGCTCTGCCCAACCTCTAACAAACACAGGCTAGTGCACATGGACTACTGCTGTTCTGCTGTTGGCTGTATCAGTGGCGTGCATAGAGATTATGAATAGGGTATGCAAATTGAGTGATACTAATCGCAAAAACAATAAATAATTTACAGTTTTGTCAAATTGAGTGCTGATGATGACAGGCAATCGTCTATTGTTTCAAACCTGTAGAGTAAAATGGGCGAATAAGTGGGAATCATTTGTAAATGTTGGCAATTTTTCGGGTTATTTGGACGCACAGGGTATGCACTACATATTTGCATATATGGAGTGCACGCCACTGCTATAGATTGATTTAAAGTTTTACCGGGAAATTGGCAAGGGCGGATATTTGCAGATCTCAATTTTTCCCACTACCTAAAGTCTAAAGACATCGTTACGAATCCCTAAGCCAGCACTGAACTACAAAATCCATACCATTCAATGTAGGAATCACTCATTGCCTCCCCATAAAATGTCTTTTGGACTGCAACCCACACTGCTTAAATGTTTATTGCATGGATTTAGCATCCGACCCTGTTGCTGTTGCAACAGCAACCACAAGCCACAGTGATTTGCATTTGGCCTAAAAGTTTTTTTAAATTATAAGTGTAGGTAGACGACGGTCAGGACGCTCACCTGATGGTAAGTGATTTGCCTAACCATGACAGAGCGGCATTGAAGGAGAGCATCAACTGATAGACGTTATTGATTGATGGGAATAATCAATGCCTCACTGCGGCCAACACCTGAGACGACAGATGTTTAGGTATTTTATACCCAGTAATTTCGCTAGCTACAGTGCCCTCATCCCGAAACAAAAAGTGCATAGCACTCCTGTTTCACGGGACGATATCTGGCACTGCGGTGGTAACTTCATAGACGACTCAATATAGAGTCTACCACCCAGTAGTTTTGTGCTGATACCTTTTACATCAGCAGCCAAAGGTGGTTCGTGCTTTGTTAATGCTAAGTTGATAAATTCAGTAAAATACGTAAATTATGTGAAACATGTGTGTCATGAGAGGCATGTAAGAGCGGGTGCGCGCTACCAGGGCGGCAGAGCTCGCAGGCGTCAGCAACAGAGTAAATTAGGCGGCGGACACCCGCGCCCGCGCGACGCGCGCACTCAGCGATATTGTTATCGGCCCGCCTCGGTTATTGGTAGGGTTGCCCCTTCGCCACCACATAGATTTTATTTAACACGTTCCCGGAGAGTTAAGCACTTATTACACTAGGCTATCTGCAGACATGCGATCTGCAGGTTACCTCCAAATCGCATTTTGTAATAACAGTTACAACAAGTAGCTTTGCTGTTCTGTTTTTACACTATGCGATTTACAGGGAAATTCCAGATCAACGGTCTGCAGATCGCAAAGTGTAATAACTACTTATACGGTAGAAATCAAAATGTTTACTGTGTCGCATATTGTGCTGTCAATAAATGTGTTTCATCATATAGAGCATTATGCCTATAGAGCATCGGTTGCTCATTGGCGTGTCCTTCCGATCTGGAGGGTGCAGGATCAAATCTTTTCACGTTCGTGTTTTCGAATTTGTTTTACAGCACTGGCGTGCACTCCATATATGCAAGTGAGCAGTGCATATCCTGTGCGTCCAGACAACCCGGAAAATCGAGAACGTATCAAATGATACCCACTTATTCGCCCATTTTCCACTACATATTTGAAACCAAAGGCAATCAGCTGTCATCAACAGCGCTCAATTTGACAAAATTATGAACTATTTATGGTTTTTGCGATAAGTGTCACTCACTTTGCATACCCTGCTTATAATCTCTGTGTACGCCACTGTCTTACAGTAAAGGAAAACATCGTGAGGAAACCTGCACGCCTGCAAAGAAATTCAAAGGTTTTGCGTGAAGGCGGCCAATCCGCATTCGGCCCACGTGGACGATTTAGGCCTATGCACCTTACACGGGTATGTTCGTGCTCGGTGGGGAACTATAATAAGCAAGAAGAAGCATTTATTATAAGAACAAAGGAGTATCGTAGTTTAAATGTTTGGAAACTCTATTTAACATATTAGTTCAGTTATCATGATTACGTATATACATATTTATTTACCGTATCGGTGGACCATAATTAATATAAATACATCAACTCAACAACTTGCAAAACAAAAGTTTGTCTTATTTTTCCGGCAGAGTATAAAGTATTATCACCCTATCGAGCCAACATCGAATCGATAAAGTTTATTAGTCACAACGCAAAGGTGTAAAGTGTAATTGTTAGCAGCCCTGCGAAGCGAGGCGCGTCGCTGCCAGCCCGGGAACAAAGCAGCCGCGCGCCCGAGCGCCACTCACCGCGCGACCGACTGCACGCCGCTCGTCACGCATTGATACTTGTATAATATTTTAAGCACATTATTATTATTTTCCTTTGATATAGAGCTCTGTGATCAACTTTTGGACCCAATTCGATATACCTCATCATTTCAAAAATCGAATTAGGCTTTAGTCACTTTCTTACATGTGTTGGCTAGTATGGCCGGTCATTTCGTGCGTTATGAAAAATGAGCCAGATTATTTAAAAACTTCTAAAAATATGGCTGCCGCGCAGACTGAAAAGTCACAGTCAGTACACTAGTTTTTTAATAACAACCAAAACATCCACACTGTGTTAATAAAATTTTATCCTTAAAATTTGTATTGATATATTATATTTTTAAAAACTAATGTAGGCAACTGTACCTAATGGCATGTATAAGGGTCATCTCAGCGCTCTGTATCTCAAAAAAAATCAAGGGATGCACCGCTTTCGCTTGATTGCTAGAAAACCTTGGTGCGCGCCTCTGCGTACATGTCTGACACTAAGAACCGCGGCAGATCTACAGGCTGTGTTAAACTTAATAAAGAATAGATTTGACTAACCGTGAACTATCATCCAAAGCTATATACTAATAGTAATAAAAAAGCAATATTTATTCCCAGTGTCAAGACTATGGCGTCGGTGTAGCACTACATACAATGATTCCCAGGCGCGCCGCGCGACATCCACATCGGCCGTATATTGTGCGGCGCTATACATATATACATATACACAGCATGTAGCTGCGCCCGCGGAGCACTCGTACGGGCTTATGTACAACCGCGTCCGCACATAGGCTGGAATTCGTTATTTCACTACCAACCTGCTACGGACAAATTCATTTGCAGCTGGTGATTATGGCATGTTCTGTAAAAAGGAGATTTTGTTGAAGTTGAACTCAAAACTTCACGGTGTTCCTACGAAAGTCTCGAGACAGTTTAATGATTACTCGTTTGTTGTGCATATAAAGATAATAAACGAATCGGACTGATCTATGATTAAACTTTTTAATTTTGTCTGACAAACAAAATTAAAAAGTTTAATCATAGATCAGTCCTCGACATAATTATCGGCCATGATATTTCATATAAAAAATATTAACGGTCTTTTGTTACCCCGTAAATATTTGAGTTAGATAAGTACCACATAGAAAGATTTATTAATACATTCACACAATCACCAAATATGTGCGACAGCCAGCAATGAATCCCGACTACTTAAATAAATTGATTATTTTAAGAATACACAAGGTATTTTAGATATGTAAATTCGAGACCAATTTTTTTATTCAGTCATACGATATTTTGGTTGCACTAAATACTGCAAACATTCAAAATAAGGAATATACCTTAATGACTTTTATAGTTGGCTTATTTGTGACCATTTCTGTCAACTCGAGGGGGGTTTTCGTTTAATTCCCAGAACATACCTATTTATACCATTTGACCTAGCAACGTGTTTGATTAATAAAGGTGTTTTTATAACTTTAAAAACGCAGAATTTGTCGAACTATATAATATAACGTACGAGTATATGCATGTCAGTTAATTTCTTGGTCTGGGTTGATATTATGAACAGCTTTATTAAATTTTGATATACCTACTGTCATAATTTGAGCGTTATTTAAATATTCAGATTTTATTAATAGCTTATTTCTAATAATTTATTATCACCATTGGACATGAATAACATGCAAAAATATCTCAATTTATTAGACTGAAAATCCTTATCCTTATCTCTATTAGAATAAATATTTATCCATACGGATCATTAAGGCATTAGAGACAATCACTGAATTTTTTTTTTTTTCAACGTTATTTTTTCGAACCAAAGTTTCATATTTTGTCCTCAAATAATATTTGATCCATTGTAAAACGACAAATATTTCCTTAATATTTTTTCAATACGAAGTAACATAACCCATTTAAGTTGATAAATAATATATGTGTATGGGCAAAACAAAATAACATAAAAATAATTCTGCACTGACAACCTTGCCGTGCCCTTTACGAGCAGACGCGCGTGCGGGACGTATCGCTGTGACGCGCATCCAATATATATGCAGCCATCGCCCGGTTTGTTTCTCAGGTGTATCAAGCTCCGAACATTCTGGCCGGTTAGCAAAGCAACGCGAGGCGCGTCATACCGCCTGCATGGTATGCGTTCCTGGTACACGGAAAGTTAATGTTACGCTCCGTGGGGCGTATGTGGACGGGGTCAAAAGAAACGGAGGAAAAAGTTTAATTAAAAACAGGATTATGGCGGTTTGACGCAGGCGTAATTTAAAGGTTCCGCTAATGAAGTTTTTCATAAACTTTCATGTTTAATCATAAACACCTTAAGACAGTTATCAAAATCCTTATAAGTATCTAGATGGTGTTATCTTAGCCAGTTTTATTTCATTTTCCTCTGCGTATGCATGATTTTTGTTTCACTGGACATCAATTTGTGGCCCCCGAAACAATGCATGAAATTCATAACTTACTTATACTTCAACTTTTGGGTCGAGGCAGCTGAAAAAAAGATTTAATTCAAAACCAAATCATCGCTTTTTTTTCAAATGCTGTTCGCCGCAGATGGCCTTTACAGCTTCACCGGGCAAGTATTTATCCAGCGCATAGATAGGTGATATCACATTAGCATCTGGCTCCAGACCGCTGTAAGCGCTAAATGAATTACGGGATGCGTAATTATTCGTAAAGACATACAGTTAACGCCATCTAGTTAAAATGTAAGCAGCGGACGAATGATATCAGGAATTACCTTAAAAAATCAATAGAAATAATATTTTTTCGACTTAATCTGTTCGAGACAAGATACTCGTAGCAGTTACTCATAATCCCAGTTTAGAAATCTTGAAACTTCTACAGCCATGACGTGCACAGCGGACTTGGGCATCCGCCAATAACTTGAATTTTGGGGGTATTGGTCTAAGCCGTTCTCTAATACATATGCTGAGAAGTACATCTTCTATTCTAGGGTGATTAAGACTGCGGTTGTTGGCTATTGACGGATAGTTTTATTAAATAACCCAAACGCCTCTTAATCCAGAAGCCATGTCCAGTGTGTCCAGCGTTATTTTCGACGGTATGTTTAACTAGTTGGTACTAACAAGTTTTATTAATTTTGACAAATCTTTAGTAATCATAGAGTTCCGTTTATAAAAAACGGTAGGTACTCTTAGATAAAGGCACAGATTAAATAAAATATACTTATAATAAAGGGTTCTTTACATTATAGTTTTTTTTTTCAATGTACCAGAAGGTCGTGAAAGGCGCAAGATTTGTGAATTTCATTTCATAATCTGCTGAGCTCCATTAGCTTACTTACAACCCTGCTTTTTCGTTGTCAGCAGAAAGCACACCAAATAAAACAAAAAAGTAAACTTTTCTCCAAATTATACCGCGATCACCAGGTTTTCATGAACGCGAAGAGGTCGATTTGTGAATTCGGACAGGTTTGACCGCAAGGCCGGCGTTTGACACAGGGAACAAACATGGCGCCGCCGTCTGCATGCTTGTTTTATTGTGAATTTATGACCGGTCACGCGGTGAGCGCAAGCCGTAGACGGCTATTTCGCCCACAATCACGTACTGCAGCCATTTGACGAATAAAAAAATCACACACACTCCAATTCATGATTTTTTGTATACTGTAAAAAAGTTATGTATGTTTTTTGTCTTTTTCGATAGGTCCGTAGATTATGAATAAATAAGGTCATCATCATCAGCTCATGAAACGTCCCCACCGAGGGGCACGAGCCTACCCGTATAGGGTGATTAGGCCTTAGTCGTCCACGCGGGCCCAGTGCGGATTGGACAACTTCACACACAACCTTCGAATCTCTTCGCAGGCGTGCATGAAGGTTTCCTCACGATGTTTTCCTTCACCGTTATGTGAAAAAAAAGTTATGTATGCTTTTTGTCTTTTTCGAGAGGTCGTAGATTATGAATAAATAAGGTCATATATTAATAAAATAATCAATGTTATTGTGCTTAAATAATTATACATTAATAGCTCGGACATGGCTTTTGCATCCAGTTCTAATTCCTCCGAGTGATAGGAATAGATAGGTGTAACACTGTAATGCTTGTACAAACATCGAAATCCATGAATCGGATAATAAAATTGCTAAACCCGTTTGCCGTGCCTGATTAATAAAATTTAATTCAGACAAATTTTAAACATGAATTGTGAATTTCAAAAAAGGCATCCACATATTATTATTATTTGCGTTAAGTCGACATTATTATTTAGAGATTTCAAGTCTTGAGTAAGAAGTTACTTTCTTGATAAGTATAATCTACATTAGATCAAATCACGACTTTTTACCTAAGAAATTAAAAAAGATGTTTATTTTAAGACCTTAGCAATATTATAGTAAACGAACATTAGTAAAGATGCTGAGGTGATGAGAGTAAAACCTGCGCACGTAGCGATATCTACATCTTGTATTTTACAACTACCTCGTAAGTATTCTAGGAAGTATAAGCACAAGCAATTGTAATCAGATGTTCCAAAAAACCACTAGATGGTGTTTTACAAAAACTTGCGCGAGTTATTGTATCAATAAAATAGATAAACTTAAAATATTATTTGATATTAAATAACACAATCGAGGCCAAGGTTTTAGAATGAAAGTGTCGAAACCACGACCATTGTCGCTGGAAACTAAATCATCATGAGGCTGATCAGCCACTGCAGCAGGGCACAGGCTTACCCGAACACCATAGATGTGGGGAGATTGGACCCACTATGCTGGCCCAATGCGGATTGGTGGTGTAATCTAATTCTAAGATTATAGCGTGAACCTACGGATTAACGATTTCCTTTTAAAACCTAAATGTATATAAATTTTAAGTACTGAAAATATAATGAACTGAAGAGGAATTGAATATATTATGTAATCTGTGATATAATTGCATTAGATGCAAAATAGATCCAGATGTGCAATTTTGACGTCAAAAGTCGAATGATTTGCAATAAGACGAGAAATCCCTATTAGTTTAAATTCTATTAAGAAGTATTCTATATTTGATATAATCGAAATTTGCTATGTGAAACATTAAAAATATAGATTCTATTGTAGGAAAAATAAAACAATGCGTTTTGACTATTGATTTATTACCTCAGCTTGTAACAAATAACAACAGTTTAAAAAACAATTATAGTCTAGTTGACGACTTAAAAATCTATCATACAAAAACGGTTTAGGATTTATTTAAAATTATATATGGATGTTACCAGCTTCATAAGAGGTAAATGCTTAATAATTATGTTTACTTTCACTATTATTATTTCTAGACAATTTGGTATGAGGTAGAGCCAAATAGCCTTATATCTCAGATTATTTTTATGTAAGAAAACAACTTATGGTATCATGTTGTGGTGCTATTAACTAAAACACATTAAACAAAATAAGAATATTTGGCAACCAAACTTCATAAAATTACTTTTCATAATAGTACATACTTAAAACTAGCAATTAACACTTTCTCTCTTCAACCTAACACAGTCCACTGCTGGACATTGGTCTCACCCATTTCGCGACAGATATAAAGTAATAAACTACATACGTAAATTACTGATTTCACAAATGAGATATTCACATACAATATTTACAGTGTAATTTATCAGAATAAATAAAAATAATGTTTTATTTATATGATACAGTTAGTTAAATACTAGTCCTGAAGAAGAGAAATTACAACAGAATATTCATTAATGTTTACATTAATTTTGTATATTTAAGAAAGAAAGAAATTTGCCATGCAAGTTTTCGCTTTAAACTAAAAGAAAATGTTACAAACAAGACAGCCTTATTTTTAAAATATTAATAGAGAGAGTTCCCAGATAAATCTCAATATTTATTCCATGGCACATTTTCAATTGCATGTTTCTTTAACTTGTGCTTTTTCAAATATTTCGAATCTATGAATGCTTCACCACAAAGAGCATACATATGGTCGCTCACCAGTATGTGTACGTAAGTGGACTACCAAGTTTCCTTTTAACGCAAAGAACTTCATGCAAACAGAACATCCAAATTTCTTCTCCCTAGTATGAGTGAGCTGGTGCGTTCTGAGATGCGTTTTAGTCTTGAACCGAAGGCAGCACAACTGGCATGGGTAAGGCCTTTCATTTGTATGTACACGCTCATGCATTATCAACATGGCTTGGCTTGAACATCCTTTGCCACAATACTGCATTCAAATCTTTAGCGTTTTTGGACTTATTTTTGTGTGTCAAATATGTGCTTGCATATCGCTTTTAGAAGGTAGCACTTCCCCATTCGGGGCACAGAGATTCTGATGGATCCAATATATGTTTACTTTCAACATGCTGCTCTAATGCTGACTCCACAGAGAATCTTCTTACATAAGGAACAAGCATAGCCAACCACTTGCCAACGCTTGTTGTGATCTCTTGTTTCACAGTCTTCAATAACTCCTGTTTAACTTTCAATACCTTAGATTTGCTGCAGTCTCCATTCTCTTATGTGACGCTAATGATTCTTTGTTTTCAAAAGTATCATCACATTGGTTGCACGAATATGGATTCATGTGTGTCAGTCTGTGCGTTTGCATTGTAATTTTCTGATGGAATCTCTTGAAACAGATATCACATTCAAATTCCCTAATGCCACTGTGTATCATCATGTGACGTTTCAGATTGTTCGGATTGGCAAATGTTTTCGAGCATACATTGCAGCGTGGTTTGATGTTGTTGTGGTCCGTATTTATATGTTGCGTTAGGGCATTCCTTCTTACAACTTGGTTGCAAAATGGGCATGTTATCAGAAGTCCACTTACACTGTGCAGTAGCGTATGGCCAGTGAGTATCTCAGCTGACTCAAAACCTTTACCACACAAATTGCACAGGTGTTCACCAGCTGGATTATGTTTATATTGGTGTTTTTCATATTCGGACAAATCTTCAAATTGTTCACCACAGTCGCAGAGGAATGTGCCATCCTCCTGTTGCAACACAGTTGCAATTTGCCCATCATCTGCATATTCTATGACCAATTCTGAGCCCTCACACTTAAGTATTTGGAACTGTGAACTGTCATCACCTTCACAGAATATCACTTCTTCTTGGTCTAACTGATCACCCTCAGCATTTGCTACAAGCTGGGCATCTGATAGGTACTCTATACCATGGCTACTGTTAAGTAGAATTGTGCCATCTCCAGTGGAGGATGTTAGAATTTTAATTAAGTTTTTAGCATTTGGCAGATTACTTACAGTGAAATTTTCCACAATTGAGTTTGATTGGGAGACATCCTCCATGTCTGGCAAGGTTTGATCTGTGAGGTACTGTCTTGCGTATCACCATCCATCACACTATGAAAATGGTCTTCATTCTCTTGACTCTCTTCTTCATTTTCAAGGATAGTGGCTGGTACATTAATTGGTACTTTAGTGTTAGAAACTAAAAATGAATCAATGGTGTTTTCAAAGTGATTCTGGGTTTGCTCTTGGAGTTGTTCTATATGTTTATTTGTTGTAGTCATTTCCATATCAGCCTTAGCTTCTTCTACAGTAGGCTCATTACTTTCCAACTTAATATCTTGGAGGTCTATAGTTGGTAAACTTTGAACACCTTCCTGGTCACTTTCCTTGTCTTTATCTTTGGGATCATCAATTACTAGTACATAATAATAATCATCATCACTTTCTGGTTCAGTTTTAATAATAGACTCCAATTGTTTCATAGGATCATTGGCTATATCATCATCATCCTTTTCAGCTTCATTCATTTCATGGTCTTCTATCTTCATGTATGCTTGCTTGGCCTGAGCAAGTAATGAATTGAGTTGTTGCTTCAATTCCGTATCCATTTTGAGGCACTGTTTACGAAACTGGTAAGCAGAATCTAGCAACGAGTTGCATTCGTCACACAAACGCTGCGGTAGGCCATCGTCCTCTTTTACCTGAATATATAGAAATAAATACTACGTTTTAATAAAAATATTAGATATATATATGCGGGATTAGTGACGTTGTGATTTCATTGTGGAAAATATTAAATGTTAATCAACTAGTCAAGAGGTATTCAAAAACAAAACACTAATACAACAAATAACTAACAAATTTTGAATATTTTTGGGGTATCGTGTTATGCGTCGCTCAAAACCGCGAATCAGTCGTAGAGGTTATGTTGTCATTCGGCAGACTAAAATTGTAAAAAAGTAACGATGTCGAGTGGTTGAGTGAAGCGTGGCTTCTTAAACAAAAAGTAAAACGTATTAGTGGGAGATAACAGAACTTTTTCACTCATTACCTCTATAGTTGTTATCTCCAGAAATTTCAAAGAAACTTCTTTTTCTGCGTCCAGCAGTGTTACGGTGGAATTTGAAGATAGGCAGCATCTACATAAATTAGACCACGTATCCATCTTATATCACCACGATTATACACATAATTACTGATCAAAGTAAATCTGAAAATAATATTTAAATATTGGTAAGTATTCATTGTTTTGACAGACAAATAATAATCAGAGAGCACACAATAATGTTAGTATCCAAAGAGTAAAAATTATCTACGGACCTTGTCCATGATCTATTCGAAAATTATAGACAAGAGACGAGCGTACAAAATGGCGCGTCTTAAACTATTACGGAAACACGTCAGAGACGGCGGACAGCCAGCTTTTTGTTACTACATCCGGTCACCACGAATTTTGATATTTTTTTACTTTTATTTCTGAAATCTATCGATATTGGTGTTAATGTGTTATTGATGCACAAATATAATAACGTCAACATTGCTTATAATTTTTATTTCGTGAGTGGTATAATTTTAGAACAATAAATTTAAATAGTTGTGAACTTGACTGTCTACGGTACCACCTTTGACAAAGTCACTTGTAGTTCACAGATATGTTTTTTTATATATTCAATAGAATAAAATACAAAAAAATATATAGAATGCATCCAGCTTAGGCAATATCTGGAAATTGCGGGTTGTAGAATTACCTATTGTTTAATTAGTATTGGTCAATTTAACAAAATAAAACGTTGGTTTATATGTCATATAATGTCAAATATGTAATCTATTCATGGACGTATGAACTTAGAGGACTGAATTTTCCTTGGAAGGTGGTGTCCATTTTTTGTTAGGTACAGTTATACATTTGTATTAGTGTGCGTAACTAGGGACGCGACCTGGTATCCAACATATCGATAGGAGTAAGACGGGTGTCGTCGTCGCACCTGCAGAATTATTTGAATATAAATTGTGTTCAAAATAACATAGTTTAAAACAGCCACATTGTTTATTTATCTACAACAAACAATAAATATAATGCAATAACCTTAATGAGGTGATGTTGGAATAAATAAACAAAAAATCTTGGCAGTGAATAGATTACACTCATAAACTCAAAAATTACTTTATTCAATGATTTTTGTAACAATTCTGTCGTACAAAACATTTGCAAAACTTTAGCCGTTTACGTAGCGCATACTGCGGAAGCTCTCAGTAGGGAAAAACTCCTCCGATTTTGTAAACATTCTTTCTTGCTGCTCTGCTGGTATTATACTTAGCACGATTATATATAGCCTGAAGCCTTTCTCAATAAATAAGTTATCTAACACTGAAAGATTTTCTCAAATCCAACCAGTAGTTCCAAATAAATACATTTAAACAAAATTGCGATTCACATCATTCAACTAAGTGAATATCTTGTGAGATATAGTTTTAACTCACCTATATAAACGATGTAGCGGGTTAAAGAGAGCGTTAGGCCAAAGTAACTATTCCACGCGGACGAAGTCGCACACAAAATCTAGTATAGCAATAAGTCTCATTACAACTACGTAATGTGAATGAAAATGTCGTCAAATATTTACTTATGAAATGATAGATCCGGGTCTTTTACTCCTTGTTTGGTGGTTCTTGATGAACAATTTACCACGTTTTTCCACGTTTTCTTCATTTCTTTTTAAATACATATTTAATAAAAATATGTACTACGTCCAGTATATACATCGTTCTAGATTATCCTTATAAAAAATGAATAGTCCTATTTCTATGCTAAGAAGTTCACGTAAGGTTTCAGTAAAGTCCCCAAATCTTTAATTAAACTAGTAGGGCATTTATATATCATCTATTTTCATCATTGTCATGACCATCACTCATTTCTTCACCAATCAAACAAAAAAAGGGCAGAATAGTGTATGACCTTAGCCGGTTCCAAATGGAACGAATACATAAAATAAGTAATGTCATGTCAATCAGTATTTATCTTTGTTTTCTTGTAATTTGTAAATTTTGTAATTGTAATTGATTTATATAAACAACTAAACAAAACTATGTAACATATTTTAGATGACCTATTAACTACCAACCATAATCTATTTTCTGTAACAAATAATAGCAAGCCCTGATTCTTACAAATATATTTTTAAACACGGTCATAAATAAAAATAATGTGAGTAGGTACAGTGCGTAAATTTATAAAAATCATTAGTAGTGATAATGTCTGACTTGACCCGCACTGCATTGCTTGCCCTAGGCATGACTCGTATGGTAAAACTAGAACAAAAGGAAAAACAAAAGAATAGAGCAAGGAAAATGAAGGCATATTTAAAAATGTGTAAGGCGCTTAAATCTGATTTATTTAAACTACAATTGGGGTTCAACAGTGATACCCTTTTTAGGTTCCTAGGTAAGTTAAATTATAAAAATATCTCATAGAAATAAATTAAGTAATTCAAAGGCATGGACATATAAAAAAAATGTGGACCGAGTCTCACTAAGAACAAAAGTGTGTCAAAATTAGGCCATTTTTTGTATGGAAAACTAAGACATTTAACTTACATCTATCAAAAGAGCCAAGAAAAAACTAGAAAGAACATGGCTTGCATAGTAAAAGAGTGCATAAACAGAAGTAATTGAAAAGAAATAAAACAGGAATTACTTTTGTAGTTCAGTGGACAATTTGATGACATATTTCTAGTTTTATTATTAAGATTCAAATTAATGTACTAAAAATATCAGAAAATTATTTGTCATAATTACATAGTCTGTAGCTGGCATTTTGGGGACACATTTCATGGGTTTGTGACATTCTATTTATATTTTTTATATATCCATGGCCAAAGGTAACATATAGGTAACAATTTGCCTTCCACAGTTTCTGGGGTTCAATAGAACTTGGGTTTTAAAATTGAAGTTAGATAATCTTAACAAAATAGATAATCTTTTGTAAGATCTATTAATATATTATATTTTACCATTAGGCCACTGTTTGCTTTGTTTCTGAATTATCTGCTTGAAGTCATGTGGGAACAGTTATCCCCTTTGACCGTCTCCAATTAATATTCCCAGAGATTCCTACAGCCCTATCTATGTGAATTTAAGCAATTAGTAATATGGAAACTAAACAATGGATAAATTTACCTATATCACATAAAAGTAATATAAAGCCCTTTATTGTGAAGTAAAAAGTTACAGTATGTCCCTTTTTTCAGTGTGCCTGTTGGCGTAGGCCTTCTCCAAAAACTTACATTGTTTTCTGTCATTTGTTACCCTTCGCCATTTAGCTCCATTTTCTTTTGTTAATAGGAATGATTTGTATTGTATGTTTGTAATAAATAAACTAAAAACTACTCTGCTGATAAAAAAATCTTTCACCTTGGAATAGTTACATTAAACCTAGGTAACATAGTCAATATTTTATTTGAATAAAAAACATTAGGTAAAAATGGTAAAAATGTGTGTTATTTTATTTTTATACTAACAGTCAAGTTCATATATGTATGTAAAATTTAATATTGTACAGTTTATGGGTACTATGTCACATACCAGGGACAGCAATCTAGGACACCTTTTTGACGTTTTGTAGGTTTGTTAGTCTATAGATTATTTTTTCTTAAATTAATTTATTCTAATAACATCAATACAATATTGCATTGAATTAAAAAAAAATGTACAGTGTAACTTTCATAATGTAGTGAACTTTCTTACCATTATTACCGATTATTATTGGTCTTATAAAGGGGAAATTTAGAGAATAAACAAACGGTTGCCTTAAATCTTGATGAGAATAAACAAACTGTTAATTTATATGTCCATCCAAAAATGAGTATTGATGAAACAAAAATTGTAATGATTTTTTAGGTTTCATCCGACCACATATAGAAATACATGGTGTTGATCTAGAAGTGATGAGTGTGGAGGAACGGTTGCTGATGACCTTAGAGTTCTTGGCTACGGGCTGTGCGTATGATGAGTTGAATTACAGCCATTGTCCAACACCGAGTTGTTTATGAGCGTCATCCCAGACACATGCCGTGCGATATTTAAGTGCCTAAAAACTTATATAAAGGTAAGTTAAGCCATTGTTGTAACTTAATTTTTTTTCAAGATTGGTTTTGTTTGGTCTGAGACATGCATGTGACAATTAAATGCAATTCTTGCTCAAATTGAGTCTAGATTGCGCTGTATGATTGTTGGTGGATTTTCATTTATTTTATGGTATGAGTTTATTTTATAATAGGTGAAATTGAGTAACCTAGTTGTGGGTAGTTGTCAGATTTCTTCGAGAACGAGAAACGAAAGGAAACGGTTTCTCAAAATAGTTCTAGTTGCAACTGGTTTCATTATTGCACGTTTCGCGTGTTGTAGTGTTGAATTGGGATCTCGTATACTGAAGCCTTGATAATATGTGTCAAAAGATTTACTACAGGCATGGCCTAGCCTAATGTAGGAATCAATGTAACGTCTCAGAAAAAGAAGCGTCTTTGGTACAACCTTAGCATATAACCATTAACCTGTTATCTTGTTAGATATAAATAATACTTTTAGATTGTTGCTCTGTGAAATGATTGTACTCAATGTGCTGAAATTGTTTAGTAAACTTATGTCTTTCTTTTTATTACTTGGTCTCCCTTAAGGAGGTGCCTATGACGGTAAAACGAAACTGCTGTAACCGCATACAACTTATGTGCGGCTTACAGCAGTTTCGCTTTTTACCGTCGATGTGACCTTTCTCAATAAATGTTTCTTTGGTAATTATTATATTTTTTATTTCCAGATGCCAAAAACCGAGAAGGAATGGGAGGATATTGCGTTGTTGTTCGAAAACAAATGGAACTTCAATCATTGCGTAGGTGCCTTAGTAGCGAAACACATACCAATTGAGGAACCATCAGAGGATTCAGAGAAGTTCCTGAACCACAAGGGTTTCCACAGCATCGTGATAACGGGCGTGGTGAATGCAAACCACGAGTTCATATTCGTCAATATCGGCTTCGAGGGTGCTTACGAATATGTATACGAGTCGACTGAATTCTTCGAAATGTTGACTTGGGATATGCTCGGTTTGCCAAAAGACTGCCCACTGGTCGGGGAACAGACGCCAGTGCCTTACGTGTTCCTCGGAGAAACTTATTTCCTGATAGAAAATATCATGAGACCATATCCATTGGAGGATTTAACGCAAGAGAAGAAAATCTTCAATTACAGATTCGCAAGGGCGAAAAGAGTAGCAGATAATGCGTTCGGTATATTGTATGAGAGATTTGGTGTGTTGCGTGAACGGAGTCTGTTGATTGATGATGAAGATTTGAACTGCGTTGTATTGGCATGTTGCGCAATACATAATTATATGATAAGGCATAGTGATGTGTATATAAATGAGAAATATCTAGATGTAGAAGACGTAAGCAATTTCAAACTAAATCCAGCGTCGTGGCGTGATATAAAAGACGGCATGGCTTGGATTGATTCTCATCCTTTAGTTTCGCTATACCAAAAGACTGAGAGCCTTTCTGATGACAAAGGGGGTCAAGTTAGAGAACAGTTCACCAAGTATTTTTGTAATGAAGGAAAAGTGCCTTTTCAAGATAAAATGGTGGATGTTGTATAAGGATTAAATGTTATGTTGATTTTTATGTGTCGAATTTAATTTGAATACCTATCTATCAAATTGGCTATATCAGTTGAGATGAGCTATTACTAACTAGGTAGTTCAACAACCTGAAAAGTCAAGCAACTGAATTCAACTATTAGGTAGGTACTTCTAAATTTATCAACCTGAAAAGTCCAGCAATGGACTACCAATGTCTTATGAACATACACCGTCGAGCATCTCTCTCTTCAACCTATCGCAGGCCACTGCTGGACATAGGCCTCCCCCATCTTGCGCCAGATATCCTGATCCTTTCGCTTTCCTCATCCAACCCTTACCAGATACCTTTCGCAAGTCGTAAGTCCATCAGGCCGGAGGGCGTCCTACCGTCGATCATAATGCATTTAAAAAAATGCTTGCAAGACTAAAGAACACCCATTAATCTACAGGACAATCTAAACATCCATAGCAAACGCTTGTTCTAGGTGGTTCGAACCCACGACTCCTGGCGCATAAATTGAGCCTCGAATAGATCAAAATGAATATGCTAACACCGCAGTAAGTTTACACTTTTTTATTTAGGTTTCATCCCTGTCCATTTGCAATTTGAAATGGGTTCGGATGACCTATTTCCCGAAGTTGGACATGCCTAATTGGACAGTTTGTCCAGGTCGATGTAGGTACGTTCGCAAATTGGACCTGGGAAATCTAAAGTTCAAATTGATTAATAATTCCAGACCTAGGCGTACTTATAAATGAAAACTTAGTTGTTTAATATTGTAACTGGTTTGGTATGTTTTTACCCTCGTGTCTCCGGATTCAGTAAAATTTGAGCCTACTAAGATTTATTCCTGTTGCTTGGGACTCCTTAAGAAGGCTGGGGTCCCAAGCATATATACCTACCGCGTCTCGGCGTAGCGTAGGACGTCCTCTGGCCCGATGGACCGACGACTTGCGAAAGGTCGCTGGTGGAGGCTGGATGAGAAAAACGGAGGACCGGGATGTCTGGCGCAAAATGGGGGACACCTATGTCCAGCAGCGGACTGCGATAGGTTGAATAGATATACATAGAAACACCCAGACCAATACAAACAGACATGTTTATGCCGCAAATGTTTGTACTGCACGGGATCGAAGCCGGGACCTTGGTGTAGTAGCCGACGTCCAACCGCTACACCAAATAGGTCGTTACGAGTAACGAAATACAAACGAACTTAGCTTCGTGAATCTGACTTTGCTGTGTCAAGCTTTAGAGCCCCCATCATTTGCATACAAACGAGAACACCGAATTAAACCGACGTCTGAACGATGATAAAAATGCGGAATCAAGCTGCGGACACTCGACACGTTGTCAAGGAAATTTGATTATTGAGGGACAAGATTGTCGTTTGATTAACTTTACTGTGACTTTACATTTTTAATGCAATTTGTCAGAAATCAAGTTACAATCCCCTACCTAATATGTACATTATTGAATAAAACGTCGTTGAGACGTCGGATAGTACACCAAGGTTCGGGTTTGATTCCCGGGCACTACAGCCTTGCAAATTCTGCGGCTATTTCGATAACTTTAGTTTTCATACGAATTGATATTTTTGTATCTTAAGTGAAACATCTAATCTTCTTTTAAAGGTCCTTAAGAAGGCTGGGGTCCCAAGCATATATACCTACCGCGTCTCGGCGTAGCGTAGGACGTCCTCTGGCCGATGGACCGACGACTTGCGAAAGGTCGCTGGTGGAGGCTGGATGAGAAAAACGGAGGACCGGGATGTCTGGCGCAAAATGGGGGAACTATGTCCAGCAGCGGACTGCGATAGTTGAATAGATATACATAGAAACACCCAGACCAATACAAACAGACATGTTTATGCCGCAAATGTTTGTACTGCACGGGATCGAAGCCGGGACCCTTGGTGTAGTAGCCGACGTCTCAACCGCTACACCAAATAGGTCGTTACGAGTAACGAAATACAAACGAACTTAGCTTCGTGAATCTGACTTTGCTGTGTCAAGCTTTAGAGCCCCCATCATTTGCATACAAACGAGAACACCGAATTAAACCGACGTCTGAACGATGATAAAATGCGGAATCAAGCTGCGGACACTCGACACGTTGTCAAGGAAATTTGATTATTGAGGGACAAGATTGTCGTTTGATTAACTTTACTGTGACTTTACATTTTTAATGCAATTTGTCAGAAATCAAGTTACAATCCCTACCCTAATATGTACATTATTGAATAAAACGTCGTTGAGACGTCGGATAGTACACCAAGGTTCGGGTTTGATTCCCGGGCACTACAGCCTTGCAAATTCTGCGGGCTATTTCGATAACTTTAGTTTCATACGAATTGATATTTTTGTATCTTAAGTGAAACATCTAATCTTCTTTTAAAGGTCTCTCGACGGTTCTCTTATACTCGTAGCATCTTTAATATGTTTAACATTTGTTCACCTTAAATCTGCTCAAGGGTTCTTTGCCGAATTCCTAAGTATTTTAGTCAACTTTTGCCACTTATCATCAGGTACGCTGACAGTTTGATTGCTGATTATTGCATGAAGAAAAACCATCATTATCATATAACGATCCTCTGCGGGAGGAAAGAGTCTATTGGGAGATTGGACCGTGACCAACGCGCGGGTCAATACGGTGGGTGTTAACCACTACCATCTTAGGATTGTATTCGGGACCGACAGCTTAGTGTGCCCTCCGATGCACGGAGAGAAAAAAACCCAAAGATTTTGTAAATTATTTTATTATATATTTTTAAAATTTCTAAATTTAGTACTTTTTCATTATATTTTGACACACATATATATACGAGGATTCAAAACGCTTCGTACGTCACTTTGGAATATCCACCGTGTACGGATGGCGTTTTGCCGACTGTCGGGTAGTCCGATGTGAAAATGGGCTCGGTGGAACAAGGTCTTGCAGTTCCTGTGCACACAAACACAATTAAAATCTTAAACAATTAATTTCAATTACAGGTTTAGAACATTATTCATGATGGCGGATAATAAAAAAGCACTTAGGGTTTTATTTAATTTGCACCTACAAAAAAGTTATGATAAATATTAAAGGGAGTGGGATAAGGCTCAGTTGCCGATCCAGATGATGGATGGATCTATTCAATCGGGGGATGCTTATCATGCTTGTAATGGCCCCTACCATTGGTTAACTCTGATTTATACTTTATCGCCGCTCTGTCATGGTTAGTCGTGTCAATTACCATCAGGTGAGCGTCTTGATCGTCTTGTACACTTATAACATAAAAAAATACTTTAAGAAAGGTGAATAAATAAATATTCACTGACATTCAAACAGCGCCATCTAGCCCCAAGTTAAGCGTGAAGCCTGGAGTATAACAACGGATAAACATACACAATTTTTTTTGTTGTAAATACATACATATACAAATCAGACCAGTCCAAACAGACATGTTCATGCACACACATGTATGTACTGCCCGGGGATCTAACCCGGAACCCTTGGTGTAGTAGCCCACGTTTTAACTATTGCACTAAATGGGTCGTAAAAAAAAGGTAGTAAGAATTTCTGCTATAAAAAAAATAATTATCAAATATATAAATTCTAGGAATCGATCAACCAACCAGCCGTACGTAATTGCAGGGCACAGCACTTTCCACTTGGTATGGATTAGGCTGTAAATAGCCACGCGGCTTGGTAGTTGTTAACGACTACCACATTAGTTATGTAGCTATAGTGCGTTTCATCGAATAGTTCCTATGCCGTTATGTTGGTACCTTGTCATGGATATGGTAGGATAAGATGGTCCCGTGAGTTTTGTTTATTCAGTTTTATTTTCACCACTTTTCAAAGTTTTAGGCATGATCTCAGTGGAAAATAAAACTAAATAAACGCGTCTTATCGTACCAATGACATTTACAGACAAGGCGCCAACATAACGGCATAGATACTATTCGATGAAACGCACTATAGGGCCGGCGGCTGAGCGTGCGTTCTGAAACACGGTTATTAAAAATCAAGCGTTAATGATCAAGGGTCTTAGAAGACAGACTGTACCTGTCTTATCTGCTCGAATGTGTAACAGAAAAATGTAGGAAATATTTTTTCTTACCTAGGATATAGGTACACATACAGCTTTTATTTCTTATATAGGTGAAGTGACTGTCGATCGAGAAAAAGTAGTAAGAGCAACAAAAATAAGGTTGCAATGAATCTTTCCAGTAGCATGTTGGTTGACCAGAAGCCACGACATGGGATCCAATCAATAACTGCTCTTCAGAACAAACCATTAACTTCATCAACCTTGACTTTATTGAGCACCGTGACTTTTGCCTTAAACACTGTATTTTCGTATTTAGTAAATAACATATTTAGTGCCGTAGCCAGGACTAACCTAGGTGAAATGCTTAAACGTGCCAAGACAGTATTTTATACGAAATATACCGATATCCAGAATATTATAAAAATATGAATTATCCTTAGAGGAGCTTGTAGTTAGGGTTCTAAACACTTGATAAGATGTATTTATAAAATCTATATTACTTATATAGATTTTATAAATACATCTCTTCAACTTATCGCAGTCTACTGACGTAGGTTTCCCCCATTTTGCGTCAGATATCCCGGTCCTCCGCTATTCTCATCCAGCCCCACCACGACTTTCGCTCCATCGGGACGGAGGGCGTCCTACGCTACGCTTGCCGTTACGCGGTCTACATTCAGAACTCGTTTGCTCCAACGGCCATCGGTTCTGCGATATACGTCACTAGCCCACCGTCACCATTACAAACAGACATGTTCATGCACAAACTTTTTTGTAATGCCCAGGAATCGAACCCGGAACCTTTGGTATAGTATCCGACGTCTGACAATTACACCATAACTATTTCAGGTTACCAGTACACATAAAAAGTGATGTTTATCATACACGCTTTAGGAAAACTCTACAATCCTTCTTGTTGGAAAGGTGTTTGTACAGTGTTGAGGAGTTATAGTAGACCTATATTATTTATTTAAACTGACATTGTGATTTATTTATTATTAGTTTAAAATTATTCCTTTTATTGACATGTTTTTTTCGTTTAATCCTAATTTAATTTATGATTTCTGACATCACAAATTAGTTACTATTTTATATTGTCAATTTAATTCTGTATTAAATTATGGTAAAATTCTGTATTATACTTAGTGATCTTTTATTGATTGTAATTTGTTATTTAAAAAAGCTTGTAACTTCAAACACAATACATTACTGTTTATGAATAAATGAAATATGGGTAGTTATCTGTACTCCGTGTGACAGATTTTTTCTAACTCACTTTGCCTTTGTTGAAAAGATAATCAAAGACCATGTTTCAGGCTTAGAGATAGGCAGAGGTGAGAAACGGTTGTTTGGATTTCACCCTTTGACCGCCAGAGTTGCCTTAAGATCTGGATTGTCCGTCAAAGTGTTTACTAAATATGTACTCGGGACCGAAGACTTAGACGCCTCGGTATCAGAAGTTTGACCATTGGTGATTCAGCTGAAATTTCTTAAACAACTGACAAAAAAAAACGCACGCGTATACGTCAACTGTGGGACCATCACCCACCAGTCCCAGAAACAGAGATTACAAAACTCGGGACGAAACCACGGATTCAGTTGCTTATGATTACCACTTTTATGGTTTACACAATCCCGCAAATCATAAACAGAACCCTTGTAAACAACATTTCGCTTTATGATGCTCGAATTATAGTCCTCGAAAAGGTCGCATATATTTGCATTGAAATCTGTTAAGGGATGCGCGATTCAGTGCCGAAATCCCGTTATAATCTGTAAGTTAAGGATAGATAAAGTGCCGATTCAGTGCCGAAAATCCCGTTATAAATCTGTAAGTTAAGGATAGATAAAGTGCCGATTCAGTGCCGAAAATCCCGTTATAAATCTGTAAGTTAAGGATAGATAAAGTGCCGATTCAGTGCCGAAAATCCCGTTATAAATCTGTAAGTTAAGGATACATAAAGTGCCGATTCAGTGCCGAAATCCCGTTATAAATCTGTAAGTTAAGGATAGATAAAGTGCCGATTCAGTGCCGAAATCCCGTATAAATCTGTAAGTTAAGGATAGATAAAGTGCCGATTCAGTGCCGAAAATCCCGTTATAAATCTGTAAGTTAAGGATAGATAAAGTGCCGATTCAGTGCCGAAAATCCCGTTATAAATCCCGTTATAAATCTGCTATATCATTACCCTAACTACAATTTCTGGTCTTGCGTTTTTATAGAGGGAATCATCATGTCATCATCAGCTCATTAAACGTCCCCACCGAGGGTTTGAACCTCAGCCCTCCCGGTAGGAAGGCGACAGTCACACCACTGCGCCACCGACGCTCTGGATGACGACGCTATTATGGAATAAATATATGAATATATTTATTCCATAATACTAGGTGGGAGACTCGATACTGAGTCGTCTAGGTAGGTACCACCGCAGTGCCAGATATCGTCCCGTGAAACAGGAGTATTATGCACTTTTATGTTTCGGGATAAAGGCACTGTAGCTTGTGAAATTATCGGATATATGAGACTCTGGTGTCTCTGTTGTCTCCCTGGTGTCGGGCGCAGTGCGGCCTTGATATAATAACTATCTATCAATTGTTGGTCTCCTTCATTGCCGCTCTGTTATGGTCAGGCGTATCACTTACCATCAGGTGAGCGTCCTGAACGTCCTGTATACTTGGTAACAGGTAAACAGCCTGTACAGTCCCACGGCAATACACTGGCCGTTCCACACATCATTGCAATGGGAGACTACACGCGGGCTCAGTGCAGATATTTTATGGTAATAAGCGCTCTAATTCTAAATCTATGTGTATTCGTTAAGTAAGTTGGGTAATTCGTTATGTTAATAATTTATTAATTTGCTGGGTTGTGGTATTTAATAGTTATTGTGCGCGAAAGGAGCCTCCCCGTGTGACGCAAAGTTAGTTCCGTTCCGCGTCCGGCGCACCCTGGGCAATCTGTGTGGACAGTCTAGTCGCTAACGCAGATTGGCTGATACTTTCACTACGATATGGTATTTTAATCCATATCAACACAATAAGAAGAAGATAGTTATTGTAGCCTTTGACTTATTCTACCGAAAATCACTGTGCAAATGTTTTCTATTAATAATAATTATAAATATATGTGTAGGCATAACATACAATCAGGTCCTTCGTCTTAGATAAAAAAGTGTCCGCGCCAAACTTCTGCTCATCACGTCATCATCATCATCATCAAATTTTAATGAAAAAAGACAACGTACGTGTTAAGCGGTTCGGACATTTTTTGAGTGATATTTGTTCGTGATTCTGTATTTAGTTAGTTTATTGCTTATCTAAATCCTACATGCTAGTCCTTTCACCCACTTGATACATCAAAAAAGTTATATATACTGTACGTCTTAAGTAGTACTGTTTGGTGATGGCAGTCATCATCAGCTCATCCCACGCCCCTTACTTAAACTTAAAATACCCGAAGCTAGGGCGCTAGTCTGCAATATTCTAAATAAACAATGCTCTCAGTAATTTTCAAGGGAACCGAACAACACCGGAATATGTCTCGTAAATTTCCCTATAACTCAGTATAGTACGAAGAAATAATGCATTCACAACCTTACGGTTCAGGAAATAAAGGTCCCAATCGTGAATAGCCAAAAGTGATTCGAAAAAGCGCTCAAGTGATTTCATGTCTTTTTTACGAGGAGTCTTATTTGAATTTGCGAATTGAAAGATGTGGACACAGTAAAGGAAGATGGATACGTTTTTAACTTCGATGCACGTACTCCTATGCTTAGTTGTCTGTGAGGATAACGCTGGTTTAAAGTAATAAATGTTATGTTTAGTAATGTCTTAAGCTTTCGCGATTGGACTCATTTTTATGGCATCAGTCAGCGTGGAATATATTAGGGAGGTCTTCGTTGAGCAGTAGTTATATTAGGCTGAAATGAAAATAAAGTTTATTTAAAAGTTGTCCACGTTTGGCCATACAACGCGGGAATGTTGCCAGCCTTATGGGTACTATATCACAGACTAGGGACCGCTGTCTCTGTTGTAGGTTTGTTGATGTATAGATATATTATTAGAGCGTCGATAGCTCAATGGTGTGGACTTTTGCCTTCCTAACGGGAGGGCGCAGGATCGAATCCCACCACGTACCAATGTGTTTTCGACTTTTCGAAATTATATATACGTTATCCGACGCTCTTGCGGTGAAGGAAAACATCGTGAGGAAACCTGCGCACGCCTGCGAAGAAATTCAAAGGTTGTGCGTGAAGTCGGCCAATCCGCACTGGGCCCGCGTGGACGACTAAGGCCTATACACCCTATACGGTTTGGCTCGTGCCCCTCGGTGGGGACGTTTAATGAGCTGATGGTGAGATATATTATTATATATTTTTAAGTTATTTACGTTATTACCTGAATTCAAAATATTAATTTTTTTAAAGCTTTTGGTATACATGTGACGTAAAATTAATATAATATGAAAAATGAATACCGTAACACCTCACTGCACAATCGTCCGTAATGTTCGCGGAATGACAAGACTCATTTACCTTCTCGACTTTTATCCTTAAGTAAAATATACAGGTGATTCGCTTAACTTTCAGTCTGCCGGAGGCTGTGTAATTTTTTACCTCTCTGTTTTTTCTGCTCTCCTGGTAGTTACTACTCACAGAATTACTGAATTATCTTGATTTAGTAACGTACATGGTTTAATAATAAAGTATCTTCATAATATTAGGTAGTGGAGTAATTCATTCGCACTGGTCCCGCGTGGTGGGTGACGGCCCAAACTCCCTAAGTCAAGCTATGTAGAAAGGCCTATCCCTGTAGTGGGACGTTATAGGCTGATGACAATGTACCAGTGACAGTAAAAAAAAAATAACAAAAGAAGAGAACAAAATTTAAATTCAATTAAGGAATATACAACATAGTTGTAATTTATCACTCAAAGGTTTAGCTAAAAGAATCATTATTAAATATGTGGTAAAATATTATTTTTTTCAGATCTCATGTAGAGCAAAGGTTCTGAATCTACACGGCCTAACTCTACCAACTCAAACTTCAACAAATTCTTTAGTAATTGTGTACATATTTCAGTAAATATTTCAGATCCCATGTAGAGCAAAGGTTCTGAATCTACACAGCCTAACTCTACCAACTCAAACTTCAACAAATTCTTTAGTAATTGAGTACATATTTCAGTAAATATGTATACAGGAAAGCATTGCTCTACTGCGAAAAGCCCCGATGTTTTACACTATTTATTATTTAAAGAGGTTGGGAAATACTTCAGATTTATTTATGACTTTAAAAATTCCTAGCCAAGTAAATATTTAAATTGTTTCATGCAAAATTCATCATAAATCCTCTTGGAAGGAACGAAATGATAATGCCCACTTCAACGTCCTGGCCAGCAAGAAGGTTGAAAAGGAAATTTGATAAAAATAATCTTTGAACAGAGTCAGTAAATTGAAAATTCGAAATTGGAACGCCAGTAATGGCGGCTGCGCGGCACTTATTTCGACTTTTGCGAACGTTTATGGACTAATTAAATTTAACACGCACAATTAAATGAATAAGCCAAAATGAATACAGTTAATTGAAAGAAAATTAGAGATTAATTTATTCATGAATATTTTCTTTCAATACGGCTCTGATGGTGTTTTATTAGTAGAGCGCTTCGAGTGGAAACTTTTTCTTTTAAATTAAGTATACCAAAACTTTAATAATTGGGCTGTTAACATAGTTAAAAAATTTACACACAACAGTCATTAGGAAAATTTTATATGTATTTCCATACCTTAAGCTTTTGATGTTGTGTCTGCATTTCGAAATGAAGGTAGATTACCTTCTTAATTAGTA
Source organism: Leucinodes orbonalis (assembly GCA_019425675.1). Classification (NCBI taxonomy): domain Eukaryota; kingdom Metazoa; phylum Arthropoda; class Insecta; order Lepidoptera; family Crambidae; genus Leucinodes; species Leucinodes orbonalis. The sequence goes on from PQWD01008753.1 coordinate 50,001, forward strand.
ATTTAATCAAGGCAATTTTACTATGGCAATTTAATTATTTAAGGCAGTTATGATTTATATAGTGTATTACTTTATGAATACGGTTTAGAGGCACTCTTATTAAACCTCTTCTGGAAATCGAATCAGTATTTTCAAAATACTAAAGCAAACGTAATGCATTAAAAAGTTACTGCACGATCCAGTTCATTAAATTGTATAGAAGTTAAAATGTGAGACAGGGATGGTTTTAGCATACAGTATCCAAGTGTGAGGGGGACAGAAAACAATAGAATAGAGTAAATGTATGTTCACAGTTTGTAGACCGCACAAAGGATTCGGGGTCACGAGGGAAAACGGGGAAAACTTCCCCCGTTTTTGGGGTAAATTGGTTTCTTTTGTTTGGTGCAAAATGGAAAGGCGATCATCGTTATGTCTGCGGATCTACCAAAAAAATTCGTTAACTACGTTTATATTTCATAAAATAAATAAGTCGAATCTACAAAAACATTCAGCGAACTATTTTGTTTACAACAACTAATCAAAGTAGTACTACATAACACGTTATATACGTGTTTTTTTTTAAACTTTGTTACCTACTTTCCAAATTGTTAATAATCGAATGGATCAGCAGATGCTGAAAGAGGTATAATTTATTCGCTAAATATTTTTTTTTTATGGGATATTGTTTGGCTTAAATAAGGAAACAAATAACAGTTACAAATAATGATATTCTCACAAACAATTTTAACTTACGGTTTTACTTTTATCTAGTATATGATTTATGTAAATGTTGAATTTCGATTTTTACAGTTAATAAGCTTCACACGAATTAAAAAACCGTTCGCACACCATTCCGGTTTTACCGCAAAAGCTACAGTACATAGGGGCGGGCGGAAAACCGACTTCCCGCCCTGGCAACACTGCAAACCTGGAACCTCGTTTCAGTTTTCAGTTGCTCGCCGGAGCTCGGGAAGTGTGGTCGTATCGCGCGGACATACAACACAATCGAGTTACCAATTAACAATAACCTCACATTCGAATTTAGAATAAAACGTTCCAAATTCAAATCCAACAGTAAGTGATGTGGTGAAAGAAGGCTGCAGCTGTTGAGACCTCTTTGCGGATCTTTGAACGCAGGTTTGAATTGAGACCTCTTTATTATTTACGCTGCTTTTGGCCCGTACAAGGGTTGTCGAGGTTATTTTTTATTAAACTACACATTGCTAGTCGCTTTATTTCAGGATATCAACCTCTATTGTGGATGTAAATATATAAGACCTCTTTAGATTTAAATTGCATAGGGATCCTTTGTTTTATTCCTGAAGTAGGTTATTGCAAAGTGGGGCGAACTTAAGAGTGTAAGTTCTAATTTTTATTTATCGTAAACCTGATTATTTGTAACACAAAAAAATCAAAATAACTATTAATATAGATGAGTTTAAATTACCTATTAATAGTAATAATTATAATTATCTGATTGTAGGTCGGTATATGAAATCATAATGTTCCTTAGAAAAAGAAGAATATTGAACTACAATTTTATAATTTCTCTTTATAAGAATAAATGTGAATTTATTCACGATTAGTGAAATAAATATTGAAGTGATAAATTGAAATGTTCTATGTAATAAAACGGAGGAAATGTTACAAAGAATGACGAAGTTCATAACTTTTTCAGTAGGAACAAAACATTATTAAACTGACTTCCAAAATAAATTGAGTTAAAACTTCCGAGAGACATTTTCTACGTTGCGCTTTTGACGAATAAGTGCCGTGGGTTCGGTGTCCGTTAAAAGCAAACATTTGCTTTCCTATTATTGGTTGATGTTTAGTTTGCGTGTAACACATATATCAATTTCAAACAAATTATACTACATCACATCACAACAGCCTATACATGGCCTCAGTGGCGTGCACAGAGATTATGAGTAGGGTATGCAAAGTGAGTGATACTTATGAAATGAAATGAAATCGCCTTTAGTTTTAAATCTGTAGAAGAAAATGGGCGAATAAGTAGAAATCATTCAATATGTTGGCGATTTTCCGGGTTGTCTGGCCGCACAGGGTATGCACTGTTTATTTGCATATATGGTGTGCACGCCACTGCATGGCCCTCTACAGGGCACAGACCTCCCGCACAGCATAGCCATGGGGAGATTGGGCAACCCACCGTCGTCGTTCGTCAGGATATACCGCGTCCAGGTGAATTTGGATTAGTTGCCTAAAATGGTTTGGTAGGACCCCTTATATCCTACTTTTTATATTCGAGTACCTAAAAACTAAAGAAAATAAGGCAAAAGTCCTCTTCAAATACTTATACTTAAAGTATTTTTTTGTTTTTTGAGTACGATGATAAAAACTCGACTATTTGTAGAGTACAAATACCCAATAGTCAGCCCTTTATTGAGAAAAGAAGTTTGTTTCAACAGTATTTTTTAATTTAAACACTATTAATCCCTAACAAGGTTATTCAACCTTTAAAATAAATTAACAAAATTTTAAATTATTAGAGGCTTAATAGAAAAAAAATAAGTAAAATTAAAAAAATTGCACTCGACCAATTGTGAAGACTTTCCATTCGATACTCTGGCATAGAGCTACCTATCAATTTCTCTGCTTGTCTCTTAAGTAGTTGGCACTTAGCAAAGCTATCCCAAAAGTGAAAACACTATACAAGGTCTCACTTCACCCACTTATTTGCTCATTTTAGGGAAGACACCAAGTTTTCTCTATACCAATTGGGTTCTAGGCTCGATGAAAGCTCCGAAGCTATGTAGCCTCGAGAAAGCGAACTCAATGATAAATAAATATCCACTGACATTCACATAGCCATCTAACCCCAAGTTAAGCGTTAAGCCTGTATTATGGGTACTCAACAACGGATAAACATACTTATACATGGAAAACACCCAGACCATTACAAACAGACATGTTCATGCACACAAATGTTTGTACTGCCCGGGGATCGAACTCGGAACCCTTGGTGTTGCAGTCGACGTCTCAACCGCAACACCAAATGGGTCGGATACCTGAAATCAACCCAAAAAGTAAGAAGGTGAGAGCTCACAAAGGGAAAGAACGCACTTATATGTCTCCATTTTGTCAGGTATCCTGGTCCTCCACTTGCGAAAGGACGCCGATGAAGGCTGGATGAGGAAAGCACAAAATGGGGGGAGACTATGTCCAACAGTGAACTGCAACAGGTTGAAGAGAGAGCCGTTTATACCATAATATTTTAACAAGTGTACTCCTAATAAAAGCTTTAAACTTATGCATGGGAAGATCGATAATATTTTGTGGTACTATTAAAAAACTTTACACAAAAAAAAAAGATTAACTTCATAGAGTCGAAGATTTGGAACAGCAAGTTTCTTTCTATTTCTAGTATGAAACTGATTAAATCACAGTTTTTGCCAAACACAATAAATATTTCGCGTAGGTACATAAAATTCTTATGTTTTGCGACGCTACGGTTGTTAAAGTGATTTCGATGTAAGTTTTATATGAGAATCATGGAGTTTACGTTTGTTAACAGCGCGGACTGCACTTTTCTGCAGTATAAAAATAGTTTGGATGCACCACCACGCTGTTTCAATGCAGATTGGTGGTTATTAACGACTAAAATTTTAAGATTGCATCCAGGCCGGGACCATATATTTAGGATAGTGCGCTAATTCAAAATCTATGGCCGGGACCGACATTTACGTCATGTTGACAAATATATTTACATTCAGTCTATGTTTTCGTTTAAACCAATGATGTAAAAAATAGATTAGTGATATGTTCACAAAAAAACTAAAAAAGTGTTCCGAATGCAGCGAATCGAATGAGTAATTTACGTAAACAAAGAGCCTACAACTGTATTCTCTTTGGCGGTTCGTTTTTGAGGCACGGGTGGCGTATCTACCTTCAAATATACAGAATATCATTGGTTTAAACTGGTAAAATCTGACCTACCCACATCTACCTAGTGTTGGATAACGCCCATGTAAAATTAAATATTTCATCCTGAAACAAAACAATTTGAAAAATGTCCGACATTCCTCCAACGAGTCCTGAATACTTATCAACGCGAAGTTTTTAATTACTCGGAGTCCCGATGTCCCGGGTGGGGCCACCTGTGTAAGTTAGATATTAATATCCCGCGGGGGAGTGGGGACCATGCTTATGAAAATAGACGTCATCGATACACTTGACGCGTAGACTTTGGCTTGTTTACAATTCATTGTTTTTAACAAGCCAAGCTATATTAACAATAAATTTCTTCGAAGTACTGTCAAAGCTTTCGTGATTCGCAAACATTGATAAAAAACTAATTTTACGGATTAAATGGAGTCCTATCCTATTCAACCTATCGCTGTCCACTGCTGGACAAGGGTATCCCCTATTTTGCGCCAAATATCCTGGTCCTCCGCTATCGAGTATGTAAACAAAATGTTTTATCGTCAGTTTATTACGAACGGCCCACTGCAGGGCACATGCCTTCCTGGATAGCAAAGCTATGGGCCAATTGGGCCGTAACCCATCGGCCTAATGTCCTCATAGCTGTCTTGACAGACGCACGGATGGACGGACAAGAAGATGATCATATAAGGGTTCTGCTTTTTGGTTTCAAGGCACAGAACCAAAAAACATAGGTGCTTCAATTGAACTTAAAACATACATTAAGTATTTCGCAGCAACACTTTACTTTCCTGTACATCGCTACCTTAAGAAGAACGTTGGAAAGAAACTCTTTTAGTATTTTCCGAGAAAATCTAACTCAACTAGGATGCTAAGTGATTTCCTTTATCCGTACTTTCAAGGAATAACGTGGAAGCTCTGTTTAATTTAGTTTCATTGTATTTTTATACGAAGTCAACGGATATCTTGCTACATAGGACATTATTTTCTATGGCCCAGGTAATAGCTCCTTTCCGTGACATAAAGTTTCCATTTGCGTTTTTTTTCGGACTGTCTTTTCAATGTTGGCCATGGATTGCTAAGTGGTTACCTGAAACAATCTAATTTTATTGACTTTGTACGTCAGTGTCTCATACTTGTAGGACTTCGTACGTTTATCCGACGATCTTATACAGTAAGGAAAACACCGTGAAGAAACCTGTGCACCTACCTACGAAGAAATTCAAAGGTTGTGCGTGAAATCAGCCAATCTACACTGGACCCGCGTAAACGATTACGGGTATATACCTTATAGGGGTAGACTCGTGCCCCTCGGTGGGGACGTTTAATTAGTTGAAGATGATGATAATGTTCCATATTATTTATAGAAAACCCAGACATGTTCATATACACAAATGTTTGAACTGGCGTTCGAACCCGGAAGGCATCGTGTAGCCTTCAACCAAAAGGCACGTCATGGTTCACTACCTATATTGTTTTGGCACAAATTGCTTCAATAAATAAAAGTAAAAATTATCATCATCGGAATTGATTGCGTAATGTTAACAATTGAATAATTGGTACTGGGTCGTCTAGAAAGGTACCACCGCAGGAACGGAGTTCGTCCCATGATATTGCGCTTCTGTGTTTCGGGATGAGGGCACTGTAGCTAGTAAACTTACCGGGTATAAGAGACGTAACATCTGTTATCTCGGGTGATGGGCGCAGTGCGGCGTTGATGGAGAATAATAACTGTCTATCGGATGTTGGTCTCATTCAATGCCGCTGTCATGGTCAAGCGTATCACATACCATCAGGTGAGCCTCCTGACCGCCGTGTATACTTTGTAACAAAAGCACCAGAATTAATTGCGTCACGTGACATAGAAAATCAAGTCCAAACTATCGTAACTATGTTTAGGCAGTTAAAAACTATTCACTCGGCCTAATAACTTGTTCAACTCCACTAACTAACACGATTGCTTGTCGTCGAGTTCGTTACAAGTTTATTCCACAGATTACCTCGTTAAGTAGGGAATCGGTCGTTATTTGCCGGACAAATAATGTACATGTAGTATGTTACTCTGTACATACTGAGAAAATCCTGCTAGAAATGACTACTTACTTTGAAGTTTTCTTCTTCTAAAAGAAGATAAACTGCATAATTTTATTGGTTTGATCTGCAACGATATGTTACCTACTTCAGCCCATTGTTGAACTTTGGGCTCCCACATTTTGCAAAATGTCCCCAAACATCCTCTCTCTCTCTTCTCGGAAAACTTAAGAAACCACAGTTCAATATTAAAAGTTAACTTTTTCTTATGACTACTAGTTGGTAATAGCACAGATAAATATATACTATAGAATAGTGATGTATGCAATGGACCCTGAGTCGAATTTCAAACGCCTTATGTTTTTTAATCCTATTTTATTTATTATTGATAGCAGTGACTGACGGCTTGACGTGCTCTCCGAAGAACGGAAGCCTCTTCCTTTTCAGACAATCGTTTTATTCAGCTTGCAATGTCCTAACCAAACTAGAAAAAATAGCCATAAAGTGACTTTAGCATGTGTTATCCCGTGATGGGATTGGAATCCATGACCCCCGGATCAAGCTACCTGCTGAACAACGTACAGACCAGTTATCTTTTCCTCTTTTTATATAACATAGGGAGGCGAGCGAACATGCGTTCACTGATGGAAAGTGTTACCGCCGCCCATGGACATTTGCAACAGCTGAGGTCACAGGGACCCCTTTATATATAATACATTTCTTTTCTATCTTATCGAAACCTTTAAAATATTTTAGTTACTGAAACATTTGGTTGAAACCTGGAACTTTTGTTAAAAACATGTTCGTATTTGTACTGAGGCTGTTTAATTATAAATGTGGGTACCACTCTAAGACGCCAATCTAATTCTACACCTTAAGACTCTTGCAGCCTGTACCGTTTTCACACGGCGTGTTCCTACGGAAGCAATTACGCTCGCACGACCCGCTCTTTGAGCTTGGAGCTCTTAAATTCTGTACAGTTTCTGCCGCCTAGTACTTGAACTGTAAATATGAAATAAAAAATATCTCAATAGATGTTTAGAAAGATAAATTTCGTTTTTTTTTTTATAAATCTTTGCAATGGTTTTATTAACTGTTAAATTCATCAAACAGTTGTAGATTATTTTTGGCTACTGTAAAAGAGGCTTGATTGTGATTATCAACTTGTTGAAGATAGGGTTGGTAGGGTTAGACCGTGTAGATTCAGAAGCTTCTACATGAGATCTTAAATCTTTTTCACAGGGCAAAACCTCAAGCCAAACCATATGTGATCGTCTTGGCAACATTTTACATGAAGTGTTTTGGTGGGGATTATTATTGGTAAACAAACAGCCAACATCTTATCCTACAAAACAATAACCGCAATGCCAACGCAATGATTTATCGCTTGCATAATTTCAGTCTGTGACAACTATACTCCTCGTGCCCTGATTATGCCAGGGATGTTGAACTCGTAACAATCTACAAGTATAATCTGGGAATAATGAATACCAAATCGGCTAGACCCGCTTTGCGATTATGTACTGTGGAAGGTAAAGCGCTGAATGTGAGGACGTCGGTTATAATTCTTGTTGATCTTCCATTAATGGATATATATCGATGGACTCGAAAGACATATTTGACGACTATGTGGTATAAACTTCGAAAAGTCGGCTGTTTCACCAAGGGTGCCTAGTTTCATCCCGGGCAAACTATTGTATGAGTGAACGTGTTTGTTTTTATGTGGTCTGGGGGTTTCTATGTATATTATGTAATAAAAGATATATTAGTATATTTATCCGGGTATTAAAACACATAGTACAACCTTCTCGCTAAATTTGGGATAGATGTCGCTCTGTGAACCTTAGGATAGGTGTAGAGTCCGAGATAGTTAATCGTGCAGACAATACATTTGTGTGTTTGCCCATTTCTGTTTTATGACCTAGTTACCCTAATTAACAAAGTTTAATTTGATATCACAAGTAATGTTTGATTGTTGTCGTTATAATGTGCTTACAAATTATCAATGGCAATTAGGAACAAAAAAAATAAACGAATGTTAACAGTAATAATATATGAGTCGAGTAAAGCTATGTTTGGTAAACAAATAACACTAAATGTGTATCATATTTCACAAATTCGCCATACCGAGCTCCATCTCTACAGCGATAAAGTTAATATTACCAGCATTTTCCGAGCACATGTTATACAGTGGATTGTATCACGGAATCGCTCGTAAGTAAATTTTATAGTAATGTGAGGAACATGTTCATGATTTTATGTAAACGATGATTTAAATGGATCATAGATTTACTAGGTGGTAGACTCGTTACTGAGTCGTCTAGGTGGGTATCACCGCAGTGCCAGATATCGTCCCGTAAAATGTGTTTTGCACTTCTGTGTTTCAGGGTGAGGGCGCTGTAACTAGTGAAATTACCGGGTATAAGAGACCTTACATCTGTTGTCTCGGGTGTCGGGCGCAGTGCGGCATTGATGGAGAATAATAACTGTCCATCGGTTTTTGGTCTCCATCAATGCCGTTCCGTAATGGTGAGGCGTACCCACAGATTTCCCAATACAGGAGATGGGGCAAGCCGCGTTTAAAGTGCGACAACTGTAAGCTCAACGAGCATACACTGGCTGCCAGTTTACGCTCTGTGAGACGAGTCAAGACGTACGAATATTAGAAGAAATTACCGGTTTTTTTCAAATGCCAACATTGCCATTCATCGCATGAATCAGTAATTTACCAGAAAATAATAACTTTTCACAGGAAAAACCGAAAAGAAATTGCGACACTGGGACTGCCTATAAACTTGGCGGCTTGTCCAGTCTAATGTATATTCTGATGTCTGTGGCGTACCACTTACCATCGGGTGAGCGTTTGGACCGTCCGTCCGTCGGTCTTGATACTGGATAACATAATATAAAGCTTAATTTTCTGCCCAAAGATACTCGTAAGTTTCTCACAAAATCACTCTACGGTGACTAGAATACACTGATATTAATTATGAAGCAAATCAAGCATTATTCGTGTGGTTTATCCAGGTTTGAACCCTTCACCTTTACACAGGGTTTACTCCGCATAGTCTTGTGCATCTCATTGGTAAGTTTGTCGAGCGATTCCGTATTAAGTATCCCGAAAGACACCGCTTTACAAGAGACCACGGTAAAAGTAATTTATTATTTGTTTTGTTTGTCTATTACAGCATAGCAATGGGAAATATTAAGTTTGGCTTGTTACTGTTGTTTCTTTATGATAGACCTTTTTAGCAGGTACCAAAGGAAAACAAGTGATGAGTGACATGCATTTTCAAATGTGTTTAAAGTACACAGGCAGAGTAGTTATAGTTTTGCGAAACTATGGTTCGCAAGAATTTCAAATTAAGGTTTGATATATTCTACTGAAAATTCGGTGGTCAAATATTTAAAGTAAACACAATTTAGAGATTATAACTTATTAAAATAACGGTGTTGTCCGAATTAGTTATTAAGGTTTAGTAAGTATGAATCAAAATGGCAGTGAAAATATTCGCTAATTTAACAGCGTAGCGCGCTAATTCTAAATCTATAAATTTAACAATGTTTTTGACAAAATAATATGTTTTTTTTAGTAACACATCCTATTTATATTTGTGTACGCACAGTCAATTATACTAACGCACATACACATTACATTTTAAGGTCCTTTCATATTTATGGAGTCTCCAATTTTACTGCCATTTCAGTATCTTTTACATTTCTAATTATTCACTCTGTGTTAATTTGTATAGAAGCTTTTAACATAATAAAGATTAACTATTAAAAGGAACTGTGCGACATTAATGTTTTGGAAGTTTGTTATATTTAATAACATTATCAGAATATATAAACCTACTAGTCAGGATTTATCATTGAAATAATTAAATATAAGAATTTTATAAAAGTCTTTTGCGACAGCAGTCAGCATGTTTACATAATTGAACACCTAATCAAGTAAACTATATTCAAAGCCATCCCGAAAAACATATGGGCATGCAAAAATACATTCGGATCCTCTCCATAAATCTGTCTGTCGGGTCCCGGGAGTCCTTTTTATTTACGACTTCGATCTCAAGCCAACTGTTGGACTAACTATTCCTTATTTATTGGAGTCAATATGTTAGAGAAGGTTGTTACTGACGATGTTATCAATCATTTCTGTGGTTGCTGCAGCCTTGGTCATTGCTGCAATGACTTCCACGTGGACCCACTCTTAGTAGTCGACATTTATTGGCTTCCGCCATCTAGAAATTCATCGTCTTCCCGTCATCTTGACATCCATCGGCTTCCCGCCATCTTGACATCCATCGGCTTCCCGCCATCTTGACATCCATCGGCTTCCCGCCATCTTGACATCCATCGGCTTCCCGCTATCTTGACATCCATCGGCTTTCCGTCCATCTTGATATCATTAGTCCTTCCGCCATCAGTCATGGTCATCAGTCCATCCTACACCAGACATGTCATCAGTCCATCTGGTTAAGGGTTGGTCTACGCTCGTTTTTCCGCTACTTTTTTTATGTATTAACAAATACGGTTGCAGAATTCGTATCCTTATGTTATATACTAAGATGTATAAAGTCAAACACAAACATTATTTGTTCGCGGCGTTGTTTATGGGCAACAAGATAAGCGGCGATGAAATAGAATCCTGTACTATGTAATCTTTGTTTCTGCCAGTGACTGTTGTGTTGATTCATAATATTATTACGGGAAATATATTGTTTTAGCTTCTGTTTCTGATTTTAGGGACTGTCATCATCATGATCAGGGGACGGGGTACAAAAAGGATGTATAAGCCTAAGTCGTCCACGCGGGCTCATAGCGGATTAGCCGACTTCGCGCATAACCTTTGAATCTTACGATGTTTTCCTTCACCGTAAGAGCGTCGGATACTATGATAATACTTCGCCTTAATTCTGGTACAGAAATGGTTCTAAGAGATGGCGGTTAGCACCCAGATAGCTTGTATAACGTCCTCCAGCCCGATGGACCGATGACTTGCAAAAGATTTCTTCAAAGAGTACTAAACTATATTGTGGTTGAATCTACCTCTTAGGGTTCAGGGCAGCGTTATCACATTACGTTAACTAACCACATAAGAAACCTCTAAAATAATCAGATTTTCTCTACTAAATTATGCTTTTATTATACATGTAAAGCTTGTGTCACTCAATCTATATAAAAAAATATCAATAAATACGGTCAAAGTCAAAGACAAAATCCATTAATTCAAATATGGCTTACAAAAAGCACTTTTAAACGTCAAAAAATATACAAAAAATACAATAAAACAATTAAAATACTAAACTAAAAATTTATGATGGTTTAAAAAAAACCTTCAGAGGTTTGGCCTGTTGAGAAAGAAGCACCCAAGAAAACTCAACAGTGCAGCCTTTTTTAAAACACTGAAATAGCTGGGCAGTTTAGGACCACGGATTTTTATCACATAAATATTCCTCAATAGTGAAGTACCCTTTTTTAGAAAGGTGTTGTTTGAATCTAACTTTTAACATGTTAAATTGCAACTCTACAACATTTTGCGTACCTTATTGAAAAACTTCGAATTGAGAACCTCCTTTTCTAGTCGGTTAATTACAAAAAAAGTCTCAAATTTACGTAGAATATGTACTAAGTCGCGTATTTTTAAAGATCTGATCATACAAAGGGATAGACAAACAAAGTAATGTTTTTACTACGTAATGATAACATTCATTAACACATTACTCAAACAAAACTGACGTCATGACACTTAATTTTCCCGCCAAGAAGTTCTGTAACTTTTTATCTCTTCTTGGCTCAAACGTTCAGAAATCTCGTATCATATTAGCGCACAAAACTAACATTATCTATGGTAAGTTTCCACAAAGAAAGTTATAAATAAAGTAGCCTTTAGACTAATCGCCCGTGTGCCTACTGGATGACACCGCTTACGTCGTTGAATCGTGCGCCCATGAATTATGTATAACTTGTCTATCTCTTTTCCACATGAAGACAGGTGCGCCCTCTCATTCCCTCAGGACGGGGCAGCACGCGTGAACGATGAAATGGTTTATTGAAATCTCGAATCCTCATCGCCTGTGAAAAATGAGGACATTCTTTACAAATTCATGTTATAGTAGTCATAAGACAATGGTGATAAAATAGTTTGTTGAACGCTCTCTCAACAACTTTTTGCAGCCCTCTGCTGGACATTTATGGCTAGATGTCCCGGTACTCCATTTTAGTCATCCTTCCCCTACTAGCAAATGACTAAATAACAAGTCGTCATCCATAAATATATAAACAGTGCCGCGTCTTCGTCTGCGTTGGAAAAAATGAAGCTTAGGGTACCTTTTTGTTTAAATGCCATTTGTTAGTGAAAGAGCAATCGAAATCGGTTCAGCCGTACCAAGGATATCCAGAACAAACTGTAATTTGTAATACTAGGAAATAAGAAAAATAATACGTTATGGACAGGGAACTGAAATACTAACCTCATAATGGCTGATCATATAGAGTACTAAAAGTCCATCTAGGATTGGAGCTTTCAGGATAGGCAGAACGAGACAACCATATTCGCGAAAAGAGGCCAGGTAATTAACACAATGACGTCACACTTCTCCGAATTTGAAACTTCAGGCGAAGCCGCGATTTCAAGATCGTATACATACCAAGTAACATATGTAACGGATATCTACCCAAAGTTTCCACCTACCAATTAGGGGTTAGTTCGCAAATATCTTATTAACGTTTCATTGATCGTATAACTATTGCTTAATCTATAACAGAATATAATGGATACGAATCTTTTATTCAATGCTCGTATATAAAGTTTTTACGCGAGGGATTTTCCGTCTGCCGTCAGGAGCCATTTTGTTGGCGATTAGGTAAGTGCTGTCTTTATAGACAGCGACTGTCATGTCTATTGGAACACTCGTTATTCGATAAACTGTTTTTATACTAAAAATTGTAGTGACTAGAGTGGGGAAATTGAGGTCGTTCTCAGAAGACTCTGTACGGAGTCTGTTATATAACTATAGCCGTCATTAAAAGGGTTCACCCACAGATTTTCCAATACAGGAGATGGGGCAAGCCGCGTTTAAAGTGCGACATATCTAAGCTCAACGAGCATACACTGGTTGCCAGTGAGACGAGTCAAGACGCACGAATATTAGAAGAAATTACCGATTTTTCCCAAAATGCCATCCTGTGCAATTATAACATGCCATATCGCAATGAATCAATAAATTTACCAAGAAATATAATAACTTTTCACAGGTAAGAACCGAAAAGAAATTGCGACACTGGGACTGCCTATAAACTTGGCGGCTTGTCCAGTCTAATTGTATATTCGGATGTCTGTGGGTTCACCAAACAAGTCCTTTGCGTTTTTTGTCTTGCTATATGGGAGTCATACTCTTATTTACCTAATGTTTGAAAAGAAGTAGAGATTTTTATAATACCCTGTAGTGATGTGCACTTTTATGAGCAGTTTTTGTGGGGACAAGGGTCTTATACATAGAACTTTAAGAGACACAATATTGAGTTGTATTAACTCCCCAAAGACATGCTGTTTGGGAAGGTCTTTCCCTCAGTGGGGCATTACAGGTGATGATGAAATACAATAAAATCTACCGACATTCACACAGTGCCATTTAGCCCACTAACTACATGGGTTAACTTTGGATAAATAAAATAAATCCTGTAAGGATGGTACGGCAGTGTTTGCTTCGCGCTCGACTTCGCCGTATAATTTGAATTGGTCCCATAGACTTAAATTAATTTCATTTAACCCTATGACCGCCAGAAACTCCTCCAAGCGTCACAAACAATAGATTTTCCATTCTGTCTGGATTTCTGGTGGTACCCATTCACCTAATCTTATAAATGTAAACTAATTATGGACTATCTGTTAAATTAAATTATTTCAAAGATTAATGTGAGCTGTGCATATTTATTGGGTTCTTCATCTCGGTTATTGTCGACGATTTTCCTAATTACGCCTTTTGTTTATAAAAGTTGTGAAACCAAAATTATATTAAAGCAAATAGAACTTTATTGGATTTGGTTAAAGCTGACTTTTGTTTGTGTTTTAGAAGCCTGGGCCGCATTTGTATAGGTGATTAATAATTCGTATTTCGCCTGGTGGTGAGAGCGGAAAAATCTCATTTTTGCCTGTTACAAATAACGTTATTAAATGCAAGGTTGGTTTTAATTGTTTCTTATTTCTCGGACTGGTGAAAATATGTTGATTATTTGTATTTTTTTAATTATAATTTTTATTGTTACTTAACAGACAAGCTTGAATTGCAGTTCTGTTTTTTTGGGTATACCAAAGTAAACAAATTGTTCTGGTCCCATTGAGATTAAGGACCGTTTTTTTAAAATTCATATGTAGGAAATGTTCTGTGTGAAATGAGCATACTATTCACTAGTTGGTTATTGATCACACGCTCCTCCGAAGTACCAACGAGTGTGTTACCAACCTTTTAAAAGTATTAGAATAAGGGATACGAGGATATCCGTAGAAGAACTATACAGGATTAGCAAGTAACTTTAATTTGCTAAGCAGTCGGCAGGGCACATACCTTAACCAGGTTTTCCGTCTATCTGGTTGGGGGTTGGCGCACGCTTCGTTCCCCATTGGATATTGGGTAATAATGATGACGTTAGAATATTCGGGGCTGATGACGTCAGAAATATCGTGGCTGATGGCCTCTACCGGTAAAGAGACGGGCTGATAAATATCACAGAAAAATATTCGTCTCTGAACTAATCAAGCAAGGAACAGAGACAAGCGTTTTGTGTCCCGGTATTAATTGCTGTCGTTCTGTCTAGATTTATTGTTGTAGATTTACGTTTGAGTTGCGCAATAAATACCTATAAATTATTCATGTGATATATCGTAGTTAATCTGGCTTAATTGTAGGAATTTGGGTGATATTGAGTTTGAGGCTAGATTTATTGGTCTATGAGGTCATTTTCATCATACAAAACATCGTGAGGAAACCTTCATGCACGCCTGCGAAGAGATTCAAAGGTTGTGTGTGAAGTCGTCCAATCCGCACTGGGCCCGCGTGGACGACTAAGGCCTAATCACCCTATACGGGTAGGCTCGTGACCCTCGGTGGGGACGTTTAATGAGCTGATGATGATGAGATCATTTTTATTCGTAGCCCATACATAGCAAATATAAATTTTAATTTTTTTATAGTGATCGTAATGAAGCAGATTTTTTTTTTCTCGAGCTGACTACTGCTGTTGGTCGCAGATGGCCTTTACAGCTTCACCGGGCAAGTGGCGAGCGCAAATGGCTCTCAGCCTTAGTATTTACACAACGAGCCTGCGGCGGCGACCATGGAAGGGTCGTCCGGATCGTCTAGCACGTCCCGTGGACGCCGACGTTTACGCGCGCGAGTTGAAATATTATTATTGTTAGCGGCTGTTGTAGAAATAATGAAGCAGAAATTCCCTCTGAATCCTTTGATAGTAAGTTTCAACTGTCACCTTTGGCACTTATTAATCCCAGTACCAGATATTTAGCAACATTTCAGTCATAACATAACTTAAACATAAAAAGAATATTACAATGGCGCGAGAACTAATTTAATATTAGGGTCTTGTCTGCTGATGGATGATCCACTGCTAGGGATTTGTCATTGAATATCATTAGAGAAGACCTTTTAAGCAGTGGCCATATTAAGAATGATGATGTTCTGCGTTGAAATCATTAGAGGAGACCTTTATTTAGCAACAATGATGTAAAAAGTATGGATTCGTGATATACTCACAAAACAATCTAAAAAAGTGTTCCGAATGCAGCGACAGCACACATACACATATTTCGAATTTCGAACACATTTACCTTAACAAAAGAGTTCTAATTGGACTCTCTTCGGCGGTTCGTTTTTGAGGAACGGATGGCGTATCTACCTTTATATATACAGAATATCATTGTTTAGCAAATAATGATAAATGATGATGATGCGGTACCCGCGCAGATCACCTAATACACGGCATTCCTTGGGTATACATACTGGTTTCCGTCGACAAATCAAATGTCTAGTTTAAACCTAACTAAGCTCACTTTGAAGTCTTGAAAATTAAAGAACAGAAAAGTTTTAAAGCAACATATGGCTCGTTTTAAATTTCAATTTTCTCAAGACGGTTTTCTCCAGAGTTATTGCAAAGCTTTTATGGTCAAGCACTAAAGTGTTGTCGTGAAGCGACAAATGAGAAGACCAATAATAGAGGGATATGGAATTTAATATAAAAGACCTAATACAAATTAACTAAACGTGGATGGGAATGAGTGGAGGTGTAAAGTGAGAGGTATGTATGATGGTGTATAGTGTGGTAGCTTGAATCTTCCTTGTTCGTCTTCTACAGCTTAGGATGCACCGGTAAACCGCAGGGATGAGCAGGATGGCACGGGCAGTGAGTTTGAGGCGCCGTGGAGGGCTTGATTCCACAGAGCCGCGTAGTATTAGGGCGCTTCCAGGGATTCACTGGCACCTGGTGCGCGTCAGCTCCGGCGATAGGACACCCGAAGCTCCAATAGTTTGGCTTCTCACGTAACAGCCTCGGCAGCAGCAGCGGCAGCAGCGATTTGTGGAATGTAAATGAAAGTTTGGTTTAGTATGCGAGTCGCGTAAGCAAGACTTCGTAAGGTCTCTCCCGGTAAGAATTTCGAGATATTTTCCCGAAAAGAAACCAAAGAATCACAAGAGAATCACAAAATATCACAGTAGGTAACACAGCAAGAAACTTGGTGAAAGAATAATAAGAGTATCTGATGAGAGAATCAAAGAATGGAATCCATCCAAAAGAATCTGGTGAAAAGACCCGTACAGTAGCCAAAGGCCTCTATTTATATCGCACCCTTGACAACCATCGAATTTGAAATGATTTCTATTTAGATTCGAAATTAATAAGATTTTAACGTAGGTCGTATAGCAAAAATAAGGAATTTAAGAGTAAATTGAGCGTTGCTAAGATACGCCATAAATGTAAATAAACATGTCAAATAAAGGTACAACTTAATTTAAAACCCCAAATAAGGTGAAAATACTAATAAATTTAATGGAAAACGAAGGAAAAATGCTAAGGGATGAAATGCCACGTGTCCGGTACGTATAAGTACTCCCGGATATAAGTAATTGAGGCTCAAAGGATCGAATGTGAAATACTTAATTATATGCGTTGTTCGCAGGCTTATAATGGGTTATTTGTGTAAAACGCGAGAAGTCAACGCATAAAAGTAAAGAAAATTACACGAAAGTGTTCGGAAAGATAATAAAAGAGATGAAAATGCATAGTGATATCTAAGTGAAAATAATGAAAATGATAATGTAAATGTTTATTGTAAAATGAAATAAAAGTGTAAAGGTTAGTATTGCATTCTCTACATTTCCCCGGCAGCAGCGATTTGAAGAATGTAAATGAGAGTTTGGTATATTATGATTCTCCACAAAGAATAGACTCGTATCAGACTAGTAAAATAATCCGAAAGAAACTGGTAAAATGAATCCAAAAGCCTCCTACAGCAGCCAAAGGCCTCTATTTATTCACTGGCACCTGGTGCGCGTCAGCTCCGGCGATAGGACACCCGAAGCTCCAATAGTTTGGCTTTCACGTAACAGCCTCGGCAGCAGCAGCGGCAGCAGCGATTTGTGGAATGTAATGAAAGTTTGGTTTAGTATGCGAGTCGCGTAAGCAAGACTTCGTAAGGTCTCTCCCGGTAAGAATTTCGAGATATTTTCCCGAAAATGTAGGAAATGTAGTACTAACCTTTTCATTTTTGTTATTTACTTTTATTCAATTTACAATATGTATTTACATTATTTTTCATTATTTTCACTTCAATATCACTATGCATTGTAATCTCGATTCTTTCAGCCGCAATAACTTCGGTCCGGGAAAACTTATATGAACCGGACCCATTGCATTAGATGCCATATCATTTTCCTTCATTCTCCATCCAATCTTTTATATTTTTCACCCTTTTTAGAGATTTAAATCGCCTTTTTCATTTATTTGACATGTTTGTTTAATATTCTATGACAGTGTTCCGAGTATAAAGTCACATCATGAATATTAAATGGCATTTGTTTCAAAATCCATAAAAATTAGTATCTATGAATCTAACCAGCTTTTAGGTGATTAAAACACGTTTCTATTACGCATGTTGCATAAATCATCATCATCAGCTCTTTAAACGTCCCCACTGAGGGGCACGAGCCTACCCGTGGCGGGTATATAGGCGTCTCTTAGTCGTCCACACGGGCCCAGTGCGGATTGGCCGACTTCACGCCCAACTTTGAATCTCTTCGCAGGCGTACGCAGGTTTCCTCACGATGTTTTCCTTCACTGTATGAGCGTCGGATAACGAATATAATATAATTTCGAAATTTGAAAACTAATTGGTACGTGACGGGATTTGAACCTCAGCCCTCCTGGCCCCGGTATGAGTTGTGTGTGCTGTTTCATTTACTATTTGTCAAAACTTCTCTTTTATATCACAATGTTTACTATTTTGTTATATTCTCTTCATTTGCCCTGACACAGCAGAAGACATTAAAAGGGAGATGTTTCAAAGCTCCATTCCGATTTGTGCCATCAAAACGAACGCAAAGGAAAAATAACGGGAGACCTTTTTGTACATAATGTATCCTCCCTTTATAATGTTTATTAAACTTTAAAAAAAATACAACCTTTTTCCATGATATCACGTTTTAACTGCGGTGTTTTCATTGAGGCGGGAGGGCGGGAAATACATAAAATTATTATCTATGGCCATTGTGTTCCAATTTTAAAAGGGGCTTGAAGAAATTTTTTATTTTTAATTGCTCGTTACTTTTAGACTGCTTTTGGTTTGAATTTGAGCTCACAAAATTAGGCCATATACACCATTGGGATAAGACCTCATAAAATGTTGCTTTTCCTAATATACTGATGCTTTTGACTGCAAATAGCATGTACAGCTTTTTAGGAAATTCATGCGTGCTGATGGTGGCTGGCAAAAAACAGCTAAATAACGTATCTTTTTCAAACAAAATCCAATGCGGAGTTTATAATGAAATATGCTATTCGTATCAGATCCGATTAGATTAAAATTTAACGGTCTCCAAGAGAAAGCAATAAAGTATGATTTTATGATTTTTGCCGATCACGTACGTAAATATCTTTCAGCGAGAGTCCTGTGTAAAATTTATGTCAATATTATCTGGAGAGTGGCGTGCACAGATATTATGAGTAGGGTATGCAAAGTGAGTGACACTGATCGCAAAAACAATAAATAATTTACATTTTTGTCAAATTGAGTGCTGTTGATGACAGCAGATCGCCTAAGGTTTTAAATCTGTAGAGGAAAATGGGGGAATAAGTGGGAACCATTGAATGTTGGCGATTTTCCGGGTTTCCTGGATGCACATGGCATGCCCTGCTTATTTGCATATATGGAGTGCACGCCCCTTTAACTGGATATAGAATAAGCTCACTAAACTGGCCCACATTATATTTGGGGAGTTTCTATTAGATGAACAATTTTTTATGCACTTGGAAATTATTACTAATTAAATACAATTACTCTTAAATATATTCGTGAATTTATTTTGAATTTGTTTTGTTAATGATCTTGCATGTAAAACATATTTTGTAAATGTTTTTAAAACTTAATGTATTGTTGATGTGCCCTTCAGGGTCCACATGTGAACTGTTATCAAAAATGTAAACCTTTTAACTTCATGTGGTATGCAATAAAGAATTGAGAATTGAGAACATTCGAATAATACACGTACTAGCATTCATGCAGTGCCATATAGAACTAATAGTAGCGTCGAAAAAATATGATAAAATGGTCGTCAAATATTTCTTATTACGATAAATCACTTACGTTTAGTCTTTTATATCAGGAACAGGATCAAACTAGGAGATTTGATTTCCTATTCCTTTAAATCACCCCATAGTGAATCAAGATTTAATTTGATAAACCACAACAAGCAAAATGTTTATACGTAGTCAATAATAAGTTTAGTTCTTAGAGTTTCCCTTAATATTTTGCGTGCCAAACAACTTTGCATTTATGCATAAATACAGGTAATGTCAAGTTGTTTCTCGTAGACATTTCGGACAGCCGAATTAGTGTGAGCGACTGGATCGCGATGCCAAGGAATATTATGTATATTGAGTAGACTTACCAGTTCATACCGGCTTAAGTAGGAATTGAACTAAGTATATAAGGATGTACCTCGTTCAGTTCATACTAGTTTCATAGGTAGTTCGCTATTAGTGGGGGATACAAAAAAGTAAGATTCAGATTCAGAAGATCAATCCGCTTGGCAAGCTGAACAGTGAACACTCATCTTTATCCTCGGAGTAATAAGACTTCTCCGAGTCTTTATCAGATCACTTTAAAACAGATTGCTACTACTTTGATAATAATAAACATTATCAGTAGGGTGACCGCCGTCCCTCAGTATAAAAATGTACTATTACTATAATTATACGTCAACATTTTGTAGTAGTAAAGGCAAAGTAATATGATGGTAATACTGTTTTAAGGGATGGCGGTAACCCCACTGAGCAGTTGTTCATCTTTGACTGCAGCTTGCCTTCAAAGCCTCATCGAGCAAGTGACGAACGTAGATGGCTCTTAGCCTCAAATAAATATGTATATGTATAAAAAAAAACGAGCCCGAAGGCGTCCTAAAGTGGGGCTCAGACCTCGGCCTACCTATTCACCTTTAGTTATTTCAAAGCAAGACGCTACATGAGATTCTTAAATGTGTTTTTTTATGTTACAAAGTGAACAGGACGGTCAGGACGCTCACCTGATGGTAAGTAATACGCCTGACCATAACAAAGTGGCATTGAAGGAGACCCAAAAATTTTAAATAGTTATTATCCTCCATCAATGCCGCACTGCGCTCGACACTCGAGATAACAATGTTAGGTCTCTTATACCCAGTAATTTCACTAACTACAGTTCCCTCATCCTGAAACACAAAAGTGCATAGCACTCTTATTTGACGGGACGATATCTGGCATTGCAGTACCTACCTAGGCGACTCAGTATCGAGTCTACCAACTAGTAAATCTACCACCAAGTAATTAACAGCAGGTTGACAGTACATTGCTTGTAGCAATCAATTGAGGAGCAATCTCGTTGTAATAGTCGGGAACGTGCGAGTTGTATTTGAACAACTAAAGGTGTATCGCCTTTGAACCACCGAGTTGTGAGGTAACCTAGCAGTAATTGCGTTTGGATACAGTAAATCTGTGTACCTCGACGTTTATGAGCTTCTGGTACAGCAATCACCTGGTTTCCAGGTTTCAACTTATACCACACAAGCCAGATTTTGCCGTATGGACGGCAGAGAAGAATAAGTTGGTACCCCTATTTTTCATGCCTTACTGTCTAGCAGAGCTCTATTATTGAATACTGTAATAACAAGTTGTGCTTGCGACTTCTTCCGCGTAAAAAAAGAACTAGCGTGTTACTTCTTATGAGATCTGCTTTTTGCTTGTGGAAGTCCTGTCAAAATCCAGGGCCAGCTGTTTCTTAGATTAGCATAACTGAGCTAAGGCACAAACAGATAGACATAAAATGTATGTCTATGAAGTATAGATATATAGAAGTAAAAAGTAGTAATTTGAAGCCCGTATTCACGAGATTCAACGTTGATCTTTATTTAAATTTCGTTAGAAAGGGATAGCGCTATATACGATAAGTAGCGGCATCCTTTTCTATCTCTGTTTAAGTAAAAAACAATGCTTGAGTCTCGTTATAGAATACGGGCCTTAATGTTGCAAACTCACACTACCATTGCCTTTATCGTAAATGTTAGATAATTAAATAACAGCAAATTGTGGACAACCGTTGACGTAGTTTTTGTTTTAGTTAAGGATTACCAGGGGTTTAACCGTAATCCGCTTATACCAATGTGTCTTGGCAACTTGTCAAGGCTTGTTTACCAATGTACAGCGAAGCAAAAGAGTATTTGTTTACTTCTGTAACTTCACTACATGAAAATACTAGGTGGTAGAATGAAAAAGGGGTGTTATTAATTGTGTTTGGTGTTTTACATTTGTTGCCTCGGGCACAGATTGAATAAATGTAACCTCGGGTAATGGGCGCAGGCAGAGTTGACAAAAAAATTATTACGTCATTGGATTTCTTCAACACTTTATCCGTTTTGGTACGGCGTATCACTTAAGTAAGTGTTCTGGCTACCTAATGGGGTAGCATTTTAACAAGTTGTGTAAAAATCGCCAAGAGAAAAACCACCTTCGCCCAGCTCCGTCCTGTATGGTAATCGCGGAAGTTGCCTAGGGGAGTTAAACTCAAGATATTCCGGTCCAACGTGAAAACCGTATTGCTATACGTGAAAACATCTCGTGTCAGCTCCAAGTCTTCGTCAATCGCTGTCTCCGACGTATTCTCAGGGTTCATGGCCTGAGAAAATCTTGAACGTTGATCTGTGGGACATTGCAGTGAAAAACCGATCGATTAGAAGATCAAGCGCCGCAAGCAGAACTGGATTTGCCACATGCTCCGAAGGGATCCTGATTACATTCCGAGGCAAGTTCTCGACTGGAATCCTCAAGTAAAGCGCAAACACTCCTGGTCACGATCGGACGATTATCGCAGAGGCAGCATCGGTTGGTAGAGTGGTGGTGGTGGAGTCATATGAAGCTTGAAGCTCAAGACCGTGCGGGATGGCGGAGTGCTGTAGATGCTCTCTCCCCCATCTAGGAGACATAGGAATATAAGTCAAGTAGAATAAATAAATTTCCACTGACATTTACACAGCGCCATCTAGCCCCAAGTTAAGCGTGAAGCAGCCAGACCATTACAAACAGACATGTTCATGCACACAAATGTGTGTACTGCCCAGGGATCGAATCCGGAAACTTGGTGTAGCAGCTGACGTCTCAACCGCTACACCAAATGGGTCATCGAATATGCATAAGTTAGTATATGTGTGTGTGCATCTTCTAGTTATCGATACATTTACGATACAGTATGTATACAGCTTGTGTCTCGTCAATACTTGTTTTAAGACCCACCTGTTGAAGATCTCGGTCGAGCATCCCGAACTTCCCCAGGGAACACTATTACTACGGGTACTGTATTGCCGGTAAACTAAAATGTAAGTGCATACTAACCGTCGATGTTAATGCCAAGTACGTTTGTGTATGTACTTTCCAGTGCATTTGTGAAGTTTTGGAGATATATCGATTTTGTGTTAATATTCTGAACAAGCGTCCCGAATTTTACCCTGTCAAGGTAATATTATTAATGCTGTGTCCTTTTGATGTTTTTGTGCCTTTATTTCGATGACTAATAAATAGCCAACCACCAAATAAAAAGCCTAACACTAACCGTTGGATTAGTACGCAAGTTCAATGTTACACAATAGGCGAGCGAGCTATGTCTGTCGAGCTCGGGGACTTTCAGGAATAAAATCAGTAATAATTTAAATTTTAAGAGAACTAAAGTTGAAGAGCAGAGGGTCAGTGACGTATTTCGCAGAATCGATGGCCATAGAGCGTCGATGGCTCATTAGTGTGGACTGTTGCCGTCCGATCATATCCCGATGGAATGACAACTTGTGAAAGGTACTGGTTGAAGCTCGATAAGAAAAGCGGAGGATCAAGATATCTGGCGCAAAATATGAGATACATATCAGACATATGTGTGACCCCTTATGTGTTCCCCGATCATTACAACCTGGCCGTCTTCAAGACAAGAGTGAATAGGCTGTTTCTATGCAGGCATGATCCATCCTCGGCCGCATCATCACTTACCATCAGGTGAGATGGCGGTCAAATGTCTGTCTATAAATGATAAAAAGAAATATGTCCAGCAGTGTACAGCGATAGGTTGAAGAAAGAAAGAACTAAAGTTTCCGTGTTAAAAGCCACGACTACAATTGTAATCCACATTTGTTCTTGTCAGTGCCCTCCCTAAAGAAACTACAAAAAGGCTGTCATAACGTGTACGTTAAGGTATACGAATACTGCGGCCGTCCCGAATTCTCATTACCTACGTAATGGGGGCCGCAGGTGAGCGACGGGATTAGTTTGGCTACAATTTCGCAAAATGTAGCGGTGAAACTTATTTAAGTTTCCAAAAACGCAGTCTAGATTACCTCGAAAGTAACTGTTGTTAAAAGAGATAAAGTTTATGCCTACTTCCATCTTTATTCGATAGAAAAGTTTTTTATAGCTTTTACGGTTGTTTGTGGCTTGATAGCACTTCGACGAATGTGCAAATATTCATTTAAATCATATGCTGTAAAGGGCCATATAGATCTATATTAAGTCGACAATGTATTTAAGGTATTTAATTGGATAAGGATTAATGCTGTATTGGTAAAAATCGTTTCGAAAATTGGCCCTTATTTGTCGTAAAAAAGAAATACAAAAACATGTTATTATTGGATATAAGAGATAAATACCATCGCGGAGTTTTCTGTAGACCATATTAATGTTTACAATACTCAGTAGATTATTTTGATATATCTTGTAGGGTTCAGCCTGCGTTTGCAATGTAGTAGTGGAAAAAATTAAATGATTTATGACATCACATTAGAAACCTCAAAAATAACAGTATTTCTCCACTGTTTAATGGATGTTATTATACATATAAACCTTTCTCTTGAATCACCCATCTATTTAAAAAAACGCATCAAATCCCGTTGTGTAGTTTTAAAGATTTAAGCGCACAGATATGCGCAGGATAGAGCGCAGGGATATAGGGACAAAAAAGCGACTTTGTATTATACTATTTAGTTATAAGATTATTAATTAAATTTCTTCGTTTGTTTGTTTCAGATATATATCCGGATGGGTGTTTTATAATGTGTGCGGGTGTCAGTGGAAGCGAGTGCTTGTGACGACCACAAAGAGATGCGCGCGCGCGTGTGACAGTGACAGTGACGTAATAAAACAAAATGGCCGACCCCGACGCGTTCGACGATGAGGTATTTCTTCTTCTTTTAATAAATCTCACATCACAGACATACACAATTGTAAAGACACAACATAGATATAGATAAATGATAGAATAAGGCCATTTACTAATCTCTTATTATATACGCCAATGTAAAATGGTGGTAATGTATGTACCGCAGTGTAGCGAGAGAGGAAGAAACAATGGGAAATGAATTCTTAATGAATTACAGTAAGAATTTTTCAGATTTGTTGTTTCTATGAGTCACACTTGAATTGCATGTAACTGGATTTCCCATAATCCAAACATCAATTTTTAAGTACGGAATTACATTGGTGACAATGTTTTATTCCCTTTAAATGAAAGTTTCGTACAATTTTATCTTTTTTATTTTTCACGCTGAAAATTCAGTTCACAATATACTGGCCGATAAAAAATGAACAGCGGGATTTGAACAAAACTGGCCGCGTGCTATCGTATCGTGTGCGTCAGTAGATTCCGAATTTCAAACTGTGTTTTGGAGCATTTTAGGGTTCAGTTGTTCCGTGAGAAATTAGATTTACATTGCCTACAATCGCAAGCGATTTGGAATCCATTACTACGATAGAACCGATGGCCGAGACGAGTTCTGGCTTGGAGGCCGTGTCTTGGCAAGCGTAGCGTAGGACGCCCGAAACGATGGACCGACGACTTACGGATGTCCGCTGGTAGAGGCTGAATGAGAAAAGCTCGCGTATCTGGCGCAAATGGGGGAGACCTACGCGTATATCCAGCAGTGGACTGCGATAGGTCCAAGAGCGACAGAGAGAGAAATACGATTGGATCAAACTAAGAACGCCTATTTCGCACTGTTATTCTTCAACTTCATGATTAACGCCATCGAATGCGTTCTATGAATCGCTGATACTCCTACAACATCCTTATTCTCCCAGGCCTTCGAAGTATGTTCGATTCAATGTTAAAAATGTTAAAGCAATATTGTCACGTCACTAAAAGCTTTTAAACTGTAAGCCTTCATTAACCTCAAGTTAAACTAAGATCCACTTGGCGAGTGCCTCGCTTTAGGTGCCAAGATTTCATTATTATGTCGTTAGGAAGTTGCAGTCAACCTCTCAATAGTCTACAAGTGAAGATTTTTACATGAGACTGAAGTATTTTATCTGGATAGATTTTTCGCAAATAGTTGCTGTTGGCATACTTTTTTTGAGTTTGAAATTATTAAAGTTTACATATACCATAAAGATATTGAAACGAAATATTTAAATTAACACCCAGACCAAAAACAAACATGTTGAACCAAATTGACCCGAGAGGAACCCTTGGTGTAAGAGCCGACGTCTCGACCTGGGTTGNACATAATTATAAAAAAAAATTAAATATGAACATAGCAATGCAGTGTCCTGCCAAATAAGATTAGCAATTACATTTGCTGATCACATAGGTTATACATTTGCGCAATCAGGGGCTAGTTTTTCCATGATTTTTGTGACTGAACTAGGTTTTTTTTATTTTTACATAACATGATTTAAATAACTGTAAATTTGTTATTTTGGAGTATTTTTTTAAACACTAATAATATTAATAATTTTTTAAATTTTGTATTTTTTTCTTAAAGCAATGACGCGAATTATGATGCTTTTAAACTTATTTAGCGCCAACACGTAGATAACATAAAATCTACTTCAGGGGCACTAATATGAGTCATCTAAATAAAATTAACTTTTTAATGGGTAGGTAAGCAACCTCCGGCACAAACATAAATCAAACAAAAACAGTACATTACAACATCGCCGTAAACGGCGGACATTAAGTATCGTGTCTGTCCGTCGTTTATAGCTGCGTTACTGAGTTACAATTTGATTCCTACAGCACCATATATCTATTAGACAACTCGCCGTAGGGAGGAGTTCCACCTCTTTGTTATCGATATACCATATATTCGTACAAAAAAGTTCGATTTCGCCTTCATCGCCCGAACTGCAAGGTAGTGGAATTACCTTCCTGCGTTTGTGTTTCCCTATAATTACAATTTAGGAGTTATCAAGGCAAGAGTGAAAAGATATTATTTGAGGTTACGTGATACACCTTCGGCTGCATCGTTACTTTTCATCAGGTGAGATAGCAGTCAAATGCACTAATTTTTTTTTAAAACACGTGTTTATCATTGCGTCGGTGTTTTTTTTTGTCACAAAGTGTACATGACGGTCAGGACGCTCACCTGATGATATGGGATACTCATGACCATGACAGAGCGGCATTAAAGAAGACCAAAGATTAATAAAAAAATATTATTCTCCATCAATGCTGCACTGCGCCTGTCACCTGAGACAACAGAAGTTAGGTCTCTCATACCCGGTAATTTAAGCCGGTAGGTTAAAAACATGAATTAATAGCATTTCAATTATTTCCTTTTGACCGTCTCGCCGGGGGGTGTGTCCAATTTCTCGGATGATATCTCGTACTGCGTGTCCAGCCTGAGAACAATCAATGCAATCATCAACATTATGTCATCCGTACACTTCTCCCACTGCTGGGTTCAGATTCCCTATGCCAACATTGCAGTTATCAGTCCTGCATTCGGCTAAACTTCACGTCTGAAGGAAACCATCTCATGTCCAAACTCACGTTTACGAGGTAAACATTTTTAAGCTGACAGTCCAACAGATAATATGTATTAACTATTCCCAATATATTATAAACCAGTTATCTCTAAAAAGAGACCATAGATCAGAATTTAATTGAATGTGCCCAAACTACAAAAGATTTGCTGTAGTAATTAATTACCCGTAACTAATGCAGTATGTCGGTGGCTCAGTGGTGTGGACCGTCGCCTTCCTACCGGGAGGGCTGAGGTTCAAATCCCGACACGTACCAATATATTTTCGAATTTTCGAAAAATATATGTACGTTATCCGACGCTCTTACGGTGAAGGAAAACATCGTGAGGAAACCTTCATGCACGCCTGCGAAGAGATTCGAAGGTTGTGTGTGAAGTCGTCCAATCCGCACTGGGCCCGCGTGGACGACTAAGGCCTAATCACCCTATACGGGTAGGCTCGTGCCCCTCGGTGGGGACGTTTAATGAGCTGATGATGATGATGATGATGAATGCAGTATGTAAGCTACAAACTTCGTAGCAATCCCGTAGCATAGCTATGTAGAGCAAGCCTTATTACACGTAGTATTTTTATTGTGATTTGCATTAGTCGTAATATCCCTTTTTGTTTGTAATGAAAAATACAAATAGGCAATTTTAAAGTTTCAATATATGAGTAAATTATTTGACGACCCATTTGGTGTAATGGTTCAGACGTCGGCTACTACACCAAGGGTTCCAGATTCGATCCCCGGGCAGTACAAACATTTGAGTGCATGAACATGTTTGTTTGTAATGGTCTGGGTGTTTTCTATGTATAATATGTATGTATTTTGGGGCGTTGTATGAATGTCAATGGATTTTTTTTAAAAAGCTCTTTCAAGATGTTTATTGATTATGTTTTATACTCATCTGTTATATGGGCGCATGACAGTTCACAGCATATACTTTTGATTAAGAAGTCTAACTACATAGTTAACTTTTTAATCATTCATCCGTTGCTGTTTCATATAACTGCTGAACAAGACCACCCTATAAGCTCTTGGGGGTTTCGATTGTAATCTGTCACACATGTTCAATAACTTAATAGATGAAAAATAAACCCCACAGCATTTTTTTTCAACCAAAAATCCAAATCCACGCGCTCAACAATGATTACACAGAATTATGGTAATCGCGCCTAGAACCTCGAATTTTAACAAAATTGCATAACATTTTGGATAAAAGGCGCAAAATTGCCCATCACAAATGATTTGAGCAAGAATGACTTCAATTATCGTAAGTATACTTTGGGAAGCAGAATTGAGGAAACGTATCTACGCTTCAATAGCTTCCATAATATATATGTCATCTGAAAATAACAAGAACCGCAAATTGATTATAATCCTAGGAAATTGATAAACGTTTGTAGGATTCTACCACGCTACCGGACGTGATGCGAATATATAATTTCTGATCTGAAGTAAGTAACGAAACAGCCAAGCCATATACAGTAAGGTACTGTGAAATTTGTTGAAGTTAAGGTCGGTAGAGTTAGGCTGTATTAGATTCAGAAGCTTGGTTGTACATGAGATCGTCTTGGCAACATTTTACATGAAATATTTTTGGTGAGATTTATTTCTATTTGTAAGTTACAAGGTAGTCCTTTTAGTGTTTATTATTTCTAAAGTACTTATTTATAGGTTTTTTCTACAGTCCCGTTTCAACTTCCATCTTCTAATTGATATAATATAAAATTGGTGAAAGTTTCATATAACACCCCCGCCCCCATTTATGGGGATGGGGGGTGAAATTTATAAGTTTATAAATTTTTGGTTGGTATATTATAGTTGAATGTAAACTTCCTTAACTTAGATAACATACCAAATTTCAGGTTTCGAGCATTTCAGGAAGAAGCCAAACATTTTGATAAGCATCAATGTGTCAGTGACGAAATAGGCGTATTTTATATATCAATAAAATCTAAAATATTAAAGCTATTGAATGAGGCTTTGTATATTTAATAAGTATTTTGATGACATCATAAATCCCAAGAATATGAACTATCTTGTGCGAAACCAACTCTGTAAGAGTTTAAAAATACGATAAAACACTCCGAGAAAAGGTAGGTGGTACCTAGCGCCGTCGCTCTTCGCTTAGCTCAAGACGTATCTGGGGGAACTACCATGCCCCCAGATAAATTAATAATTAAATAGTACTAGGTGGTAGACGAGTGTCGGTGGGTCAATGGTGTGGACTGTCGCCTTCCTACCGGGAGGCCTGAGGTTCAAATCCCGACACGTACCAATGTGTTTTCGAATTTTCGGAAATATATGTACGTTACCCAAGGCCCCTACCCTTCTTGAAGAATAAGACGACGACGCTTCTGGACCACGCCTCCGGTGTAGTTCCCTGGTGGATGACGGCATTAAAGAGCTCAACTAATGCCCTAAGGACGGGTTGTCCACCGGCTTTTAGGAGCTCTGTCGTAATACCGTCATCACCCGGGGCCTTCCCATTTCTAAGTTGCTCCAGTGCTGCACTAATCTCGCTAACGTCAATATCCGGGATATCTTGCGTACAACGCCGCCTTAGTGGGGCACGTGGATCTTCGGTGTCCTCGGTCTGTGGCTGATGAGCGCTCGATGAATACAGTCGTCCATAGAATTTCTCAACCTCTTCCAGGATCTGTGGGCGAGTCGCGAGCAATTGCCCATCTGCTGTCTGTCTCTTACGGTGAAGGAAAACATCGTGAGGAAACCTTCATGCACGCCTGCGAAGAGATTCAAAGGTAGTGTGTAAAGTCGTCCAATCCGCACTGGGCGACCGCGTGGACGACTAAGGCCTAATCACCCTAAACGGGTAGGCTCATGCCCACAGATTTCCCATTCGGATGTCTGTGCTCATGCCCCTCGGTGGGCACGTTTAATGAGCTGATGATGGTGGTGCTAGACACGGTAATGAGTCATCTACGTAGGTACCACCGCAGGGCTAGATATCGTTCCGTGAAAGAGGAGTGTTATACAATTTTATGTTTCGGGATGAGGGCACTGTAGCTAGTGAAATTACCGGGTATTTTAAATCTAACATCCGTCGTGTCGGGTGCAGGGCGGTATTGACGGTGAAACCTAATTACTTTTTCAATACTGTGATGATCAGGCGTGGTCACTTACCATAAGGTGAGTGAACTGACTGTCCCAAACACTCCATAACATATAAAAACTCTATCATATAAATATTTAACATCGAATGATATATTAAAGGCATAAGTTCTCGATATAGAAACCCGGCTTCTGTCATCGACTTCCCCGAGAGCCTTGAGTTCGTTTTACATTGCAAAGCGACCGGTGTATTACCATGCCTGTTGTTTGTTGGATTTTTTATGCTTTTACACGTTAAGACTCCTTCAGAAAGTGTCATTTTAATGGTTTCTGATTTGACTTTTTTTTCTCATCATTTTACCAGTTTTCAAATTTTTCAAATCCATTTCCTCACGTCTTTGTCTGAGCGAAAGAGGACGCATTGTATAAAACTGCATTAAGGCCCTTTATGTTGTGTACATTTTCTTGACCTTTTTAGAAAAAATATCATTTGAGGCACCTCATGATAAATATTACTATTGCTCATTGATATTGGTATCCAGGTAAGTAGTATTTATTTTTATTTCACCCTATACGAGTAGGCTCGTACCCCTCGGTGGGGACATTTAATGTGCTGATGATGATGATTTCGACGTTTCGCACCTATAGTGTCTTTGTACTTTTGTGGTCACGGGCAGGTTGATTAATAAATACGCGATTGTTAAATTTATTATAATTAGTACAGACCCTACGTGAAGTCAAAAAGGGCAAAGGAAGAAGAAAGATGGCAGCTTTCTCTCATTATGCCTTTTGTAGGTCCTGCTATCTCCATGCTATCGTGGAGTATGCCCTAGCAGTGGACTAACATGAGCTCGTACAACAGTTTCTGAGAACACTAAGAACCTCTAAGTCTCAACCATAGGTACAACCCTGACACGGAAAATCTCTCAGTGTAAACGCCAGAGACCAAAGCAGTCCTCAGCAGCCAACTGGCCAGTGACCGGCAAATGTGAAGGTGACTTGCAAATAGCGCCCGCGCATGCGTAATGCGCCCGCGAACCTCCAGCGCCCAGGTTGCCAACCGGGTATCCATCAAAGTCGCCGGCATTTGCCTAAACATGCACAACCATAATGCGATGCTGTGGTGGGAACATAATCACCTCATTCGACCAACTTCAGAACCACTACAGAACAGCAACTCAGGGATTGGTTCACTAGTTCAAAGGCACTCAACGGGCAATGGAGAGAGCTATGCTCGGGGTCCCTCTGAGAGATAAAATCAGAAATAATGTTATCTGTTTGTTCAATTAACAGTATCATGCACTGGTCCCGCAGCAAAGCTTCTTTACCTAACACTACTGAAGAACAAACAGATAGAACATATTAACGACATAGCTCGCCTGTTCAGCAAATTGAAAGAAAGAAAAAATATTTGGTGCAAATTAAGTCTACATACACGTTAGTCCTTATCATAATATTAAAAAATTAAAGCTACCAAAATGGTGGCCACTCTGCTAATGCCAAGACAGTTTGAAGTGGCAGTGAGCTGGTCACGTATGCCGCAGAACCGATGGCCGTTGGAGCAGACGAGTTCTGGAGTGGAGACCGCGTCTCGGCAAGCGTAGCGTTGGACGCTCTCAAGCTCTATATAAAAATTGCTGGTAGAGGCTGGATGAAGGTAATGGAGGACCGGAACATCTAGCGCAAAATGGTGATAATCTTTTTCCAGCAAACTGCAGTAAATCGATGGTAGAGAGAATGAAATATTAAATAAACTTAATATTAGCCACAATACGGTTGCCAATGTAACAAACCATAAGGGCAGAAGATGCGTTTCCGTCACTGTTATTCTGCATACGCCAGAATATTATGAAGTATTTATAAAGAAATATTGGTAACGCATACATCATCATCATAGCAGCTCATATACGTCCCCACGTAATGTGGACCGGCCGAACTCACGCACAAACCAAATCTTCGCAGACGTACGCTGGTTTCCTCACGATCTTTTCCTTCATCGTGAGAGAATCGGATAAACATACATATAATTTCAAAAATTCGATAATACATTGGTACGTGGCGGGATTTGAACCTGCACCTTCCAGAAAGGAAGGCAGCACCTCACTTATGAGCCACAAACGCTCTGCATACATACATCACTGGGTAGAATAAAATACTTATTAAAATAAAGGTAATGACTTCTGCGTGAAAACGACTGAGTTAATTTGCTCTGTATATTAAATAGATTAACAAATTAGACTTATAAAATAGGCCAGTGAGACCAATACTTGTAGCCGTAATCCACCAATTTGTCGGGAGCCTGAGTCAGCTGGTGGTAGCGCAAACCAGGCCAATTGATGTTTAATCTAATCAAACGTGTTTGTCCAAACGGCACTCCCCGAAAGTAGTTAGCAACTTGACTCGAAGGGGAGGGTTCCGTATGAATAAATAAAGATTTGCTGGTTTTTCGAAGAGTTGAAGAACTTTTACAGCAGCCTTAAATATTGCTGAAATACAAAATTGAGGAGGTCCATCTTTTTCATATTCTGCCCCTACGCTTTATTTCCCGTTACGAGGACGCTCCTCGAGAACCTTAACGCCCCATCCCCAGTGGCGTGCACTCTATATATGCCATATATACGTCCAGACAACCCGGAAAATCGCCAACATATAAAATTATTCTCACTTATTCGCCCATTTTCCTATTGACATCATAGGCGATCAGCTATTACGAGTATCAACAGCACTAAGTTTGACAAAATCTAAATTATTTATTGTTTTTGCGATTCCCACTGCCCATCCCCAATCAGTTCTATTCACTACTTTCCCAGCCTACTGCAAATTAGACTTGCTATGACGTTCATTCTTGGTATCTGTATCATCTGCCAGCCACGCAATTTGATTCTAAAGTGTAGATTTCATTCGCATTGACATTAAAGATTCTAGATAGATGGTTAAATACCATTTAACGACAGTATGCACTCATCACCCTAGCATCTCTCTTGATTTCATCGCAATGGGCTAAAATGCATGGAAGAAGCCCAAGACCGGGATAAATGGCATAATATGAAGGAGGCCTACAGCTTACAGGTAAAATAAGGGCTGAGAAAAGTAAAAGAAGATCTACACATCATAGGCAAAATGTCTGCTAACAAATACCATAAAAGGTTTTTCAATCACCACTAAGTAACTCTGGAACACCAAACATTTGTCTTAATTCCACCTTACGTCTTATACAAACTTATCCTATCAATTCTCCTGAAAAAAAACAACAAAACAAACACCCTTAGCGCCATGGGAACAAAGCTCGGTTCCCAATGGCACGCCTTTGTATGTGTTGTATGACTTTGTGTAATTGCCTCGGCGACATCGTGTTTACTCTGCTAATGTGTTATTTTTTACGCGCAGCGGCGAAATAATATGTTATCGTATGGAATTACGTTACATAGGGCCTGTTTGGGGAGCTTCCATAACGCTTATCAAGTGATGTTTTCCTTTAATTTCCATCGCATTCTCTATTATACTCCATATGAAATCTGAGGTATGTATATATTCACGGTTTATTGTACCGTTAATGGAAAGACAACGGAAATATACAATTCCTTGTTTTACAGACGGTTTTGATAGAAAATTTTAATATTTTTTTCAATTACACGATCCATGTATTGTTACCTCAGATCGGTACGTATGGAAAGTATTGGAGGAGGCCTATGTCCAGCAGTAGACGTCCAAAGGCTGAAATGATGATGACACGATCCATTTGGTGATCCCAGTTTTGCACTTAGGGAATCCAAGGCAAACAGCTTGCTGTTAAATGGTTATCAGGCAATAACCTTTCACGGTTACCCAAAGCGGTGTGAGGCGTTGGTTATGAGGTTGCTTCGAGCAACAGGACTTGAGTCCCTAAATTTAAAAATGGTGACGATTTCGCCTTAATCATAAACCACAATTTAAGTAGGTATGAGCTATGCTCGGCCGGCACGATCGAAATGAGACGAGTACCATGACCCAATGATATTCTGTATATATAAAGGTAGATCCCGTGCCTCAAAAACGAACCGCCAAAGAGAATACAGTTGTAGGCTCTTTGTTTAGGTGAATATACGCTCATTCAAAATGTACGTATGAGTGCTGTGCTGCTGAAAATATCACGAATCTATACTTTTACATCATTGCCACGACCTCACGCAGAATCGCAATGAAACAATGCTTTACACTTGCGCCAAAACCCCATTTCCACTCCCTCAATTCCCTATTCCTCCTCCCTATTAATAAGTTGACTTTTTGCTACAAGGCTATTTGCAAATCTGATATTCCGAACGCCTTCCAATTTGAAATAAGGGTTTCATATAGGTAATTGTCTGCGCGTCTTGGCAAGCGTAGCGTGCGACGCCCTCCAGCCCCATGGACCGACTTGCTCAAGGTCGTGGAGGCTGGATGAGAAAAGCGGAGGATCGGGATATCTGGCGCAAAATGGGGGAGACCTATGTCCAGCAGTGGACGGCGATAGGTTGAAGATATAGCAATAGCATCAAGAGAGATACTTTTCTGATAAGTAGAGTGCGTTAAGTTAGGCTAGAGTTATGGCCATAGATTTCCCAATACAGGAGATGGGGCAAGCCGCGTTTTTAAGTGCGACAAATGTAAGCTCAACGAGCATACACTGGCTGCCAGTTTACGCTCTGTGAGACGAGTCAAGACGCACGAATATTAGAAGAAATTACCGTTTGTCCCAAAATACCATCCTGTGCAATTGTAACATGCCATCATCGCAATGAATCAGTAAATTTACCAAGAAATATAATAACTTTTCACAGGTAAGAACCAAAAAGAAATTGCGACACTGGGACTGCCTATAAACTTGGCGGCTTGTCCAGTCTAATTGTATATTCGGATGTCTGTGGTTATGGCCAATGTCTTATGTATAGCTAAGCTTCTAAATGTACACTCAGAAACCTTCGTTACGTATCGTAGCAGCTTATGCTGCGGCGGGACCTTTTGGCTGTGTCTTAGTTTTTAAATTTTTTCATATTTTTTTAACTTTTGTATCATTGTATAATCTAATTGTATTGTTCGTTCAATCATTAATGCTTTGTGTATATACATTTTTTCATCTTTTAAACTCTACATAAGGTCTGTAATCTATTTCACCAAAGTAAGTTATATAAAGATTTATACGATCCCGTCTTGTCAACACTTCACAAGAAAATATTTTCGAAGGAATACCACATTCGTTACATAAATAATTCATCCATCTCACCCACAGACATCCGAATATACAATTAGACTGGACAAGCCGCCAAGTTTATAGGCAGTCCCAGTGTCGCAATTTCTTTTCGGTTCTTACCTGTGAAAAGTTATTATATTTCTTGGTAAATTTATTGATTCATTGCGATGATGGCATGTTACAATTGCACAGGATGGCATTTTGGAAAAAAAACGGTAATTTCTTCTAATATTCGTACGTCTTGACTCGTCTCACAGAGCGTAAACTGGCAGCCAGTGTATGCTCGTTGAGCTTACATTTGTCGCACTTTAAACGCGGCTTGCCCCATCTCCTGTACCTATTGGGAAATCTGTGATCTCACCCATGCCACATCCAAATGCAAACATTCAATCATCAAATTCACAACCAACACATTAATACAAAACAGACGTTTCACATCAATTAATTTGTTTCATCGCCACCGTGCCGTGGTGTATAATCGGCGTGAAATTATACAGGTCAGCCGGGGAGTCGAACCGGCGACCGCGGGCCGTGGGGGCGATCACCTGTGGCATTGACTCCTGCCCACGGCGGTGGTGAATAGATTAATGTTGATAAGACAACGAGGTCCGAGCATGCTGGAAACACTTTTGGAATTTGCTAGAAAGAATTTTCTGGAAGAATCAAGGGCATTTCTGCCCTCCCAACGAAAAGTGCAAGAAGTCGGGTTTTTGAGCAAATTGACTTAAGACCCTTGTATTTTTTGTTGTAAGTCATAATGTATGAATGGATTTTGAAAAGGTCTGAAGTCAATTTGCCCAATAACCCGACTAATTGCACTCTTCGTTAGGAGGGCAGATTTGATCAGCCTCTACAGTCATCAGACTATAAATAGCCCACAGCTGGGCACAGACTTTCCCGTACAGCATGGCTATGGTGAGCTTGGGCTATAAGCCACCGTGCTAATTCAATGCGGATTAGTAGATCTTATCGACTACCATACTAAGATTGGAGGCGGGCGGGTAGGCTTGAGGATTATTCTGAAATTTAGCATATTATTGCGACTATTTGATGACTATTTTTTACATAATTTTCTTATTAATAAAATGTACTATACAATTGACGATTTTTTAAAAGATTTAAAATAATTTATATAATAATATTTAATTTTGACATTTCTTTTAAATTGCTCTAATTGTGAAAGATTAATAGTTTAATAGATATTTTATGTAATTCTTTGGGACATTTTATATTTAAAATGGGTTTATTAAAATGTTCATAAAATTTACTTATGTTACGGATTTCTTGTAAAAAATATTGTGTACATTTAATTTTA
Organism: Leucinodes orbonalis; assembly: GCA_019425675.1. Classification (NCBI taxonomy): domain Eukaryota; kingdom Metazoa; phylum Arthropoda; class Insecta; order Lepidoptera; family Crambidae; genus Leucinodes; species Leucinodes orbonalis. Next base: position 87,051 of record PQWD01008753.1, read on the forward strand.
CTAACAAAACTTTTGCACGTCGAATTTTCGACTGAATATGTTGGATTGTACTGATATTAACATCAAATGTATTACCATATTCTTGCAAATAAATGATTTATTATTATTTTTTTTCGGAACCCAAACCAATTCGATAGGCTTTACCGTTTGCGTGCAACTGAGGTGAGGATTACAGCTTGGCGTTCTAGCCACAATCCTCACCAACCTATAGCTATAACTCCGAAACTAAAGTGAGACTATTTTTTTTTTACTTGAATTCAGGACTATTTTAATGGTGTTGTCAAAATTCGTTTTTATTGAGATTTCAAATATGAGGATTACAGCTTGAAGCACACGGATCGCACAAGTGTCATTTCCCTGCGAGATTCAAACCAGCGACCTCTAGTTCACGGAGCCAAACGCTGTGCCCGCTAGACCATGGGTGTTATACGCTACAGCAATAAAAACCTCCACCGCAATGGAAAACAAAGCATAAATTACAAGTCCACACAACACGAACAGGTAATTCCACATCTATTTGTCACAAATTAATGGCGTTCAAAACACATTTACAAAATGGAACTGAAGCCATTAAAAGCACCATTCACAAATTACATAGCGGTATTTTGTCATGGTAAAGTGCAAATTTCTATCGGGCACTAAAGGCAATGTGTGTGCGATATTCGACTCTATTGCTTAGATGTTATGGTGACACAATCCCACTATAGGAGTACATGGCTTCAACGTAGGGTTGGCGACACTATATATTTTTTTCATTTATTCATAACCCCGGTTTTATATTATATAGTAAATCATTGCAGATGTGTAGCAGCAAAAGGTGGACCCACACACTATGTATTTTTTTCTTTTATGTTATAAGGACGGTCTGGATGCTCACCTGATGGTAAGTGATACGATACCACGACAGAGTGGCATTTAATGAGACCAACAGCTGATAGTTAGGTTTTATCGTCAATCAATGCCGTACTGCCCCTGCCTGTTAGGCCTCTTTTACCTTCTACCTCTATAACACTAGCAAGAGTGCCCTCATCCTAAAACACAAAACTGCATAACACTCCTGTTTCACGGGACGATATCTGGCACTGCGATGGTACCTACCTAGACGACTCAGTATCGAGTCTACCACCTAGTAAATTGGTTTATATAAATAATTTCATCATCAACTTATGATATCCAAGAAGACATCAACAGCTGATGGTCTTAAGACCCTTCCACAAAAATACCTGTCGGGAGTTCGAGCCGCCACGCAACCCCAATGCGGATTGGTGAATGTTGTCGACTACCATCTTAGGTATAGTCCTAAGATTCGGTCCCGGCTACAGAGCCGGGACCGAATACCTTAACGAGCCCTCCGAGGCATGGAAATGGAAACGTCTTTCTTTCACACAATCAGGTGATTCAGCCTGCAATATCCTAAATAACTGGGACGATTCGCACAGAGACACTTTCACCAAGATTTTACTCGCGGGATTCAAACCCACGAACCCGTACGCAGTGATCTATGCCGAACGCTACGACTACTGGACCACGGTAGCAAGTAAATAACGAGTATATTATAAGGTAATTTATTTACATCATAAGGTAAATTACAAGACGACCTATCTAGTGTAATGGTTGAGACGTCGGCTATTACCCCAAGGTTTCCAGGTTCGATCCCCGGGCAGTACAAACATTTGAGTGCATGTACATGTTTGTTTGTATTAGTCTGGGTCTTTGCTATGTATAATATAATATAATGTATTTACAAAAAAAATAAGAATATATAGGCGTTATTAAGTATCCATATTACAGGCTAATGCTTAGTTTGGGGCTTGCGTTGTGTTAATGTCAGTGGATATTTGTTTGATTATTTATATTCATTTGCGGCAACCCTGCAAAGAATTAGGGCAGGCGATGAATAGGTAGCCTTTGTGCGTATCCCTTTGATTAAATCGCCTTGTTGTCGATATGGGCTAGAGGTTTAAACGATTGAGACGTGGCTCTAATTTAATGGACTTCCAACTCTATGCGCTCTACTCTATGGCGAGCAGAATCTATGGTGTTGGGGTGGCCTTTGTTAGAAATGATATGTGTACGGCTCCCCTTTTTGTTTGCTAAATATATGGGTGTTCGTTGGTTTGGATAAGTTGAAAAGAACCAGGAAGCTCATTGATTGCGGTCGTATACGCAATTGAATAGGCATTAATGCGTATTTCGAACTATGCAGAATCAACATACGATAATGCTTGAAAAAGTTGCATTTAGGTACTGCGAAGATTCAATTAAATTTCAGAATATGTTTAAATACTATCTTTTTAACATATGTTCGTAATGAAATACGAGATATTTAAATCAGTAAGTTCAATTACTTGTTTACTTGATGATTACGTTTTTCATTATTACTTATATAGAGGTTGGTTGAGACTAAAATACATTTTTATAAAAGCGTTTTATAAGGCATTGTATGGTGTAAAACATTGACGATGCCTAGGATGAAGCACACTGACTAACCTATGAACTCGTATTTTCAATCTCAAGTTTACTTTTCGAAAAAGAAAAAAAATATATATAATATATATATCCAGTTAGAAATTCCACAGCTTAATTTATTTACACCACCTCAATGACGCCTATTTTAGGTACCCCTGCCGTAACCTAAGCGTGTTCTTGCCAACAAACAAAACAACGCAACCATCATCCACCCATGAACATTAATCACTCTTACCAAAAGTATTTCCCTTTCGGCGCGAAGTTAATTACTCACAACACTCAGTCGTAATGGAACGTGCTGTGAATTTCGGACAAACAAAGCCTACGCCGGTGCGCTACGAAAACCAGTGTAATTGAGAACGGGCCACAAATTTAAAACATAAAAAGTCATAATAAAAACATACGCGGGAAACACAGCATCGTCAGGGGAGCGTCTGCCTGCATATTTTGGAGTTCAAACAAAGGGCACTGCTTTTACCCATTTTTAATACATGCATTGAAATACATGCCTGACGAAAGCCGGTTTTGTTTTCTTTTGATGTCGAAAGTAATTGAGACTACCTGTAAGCCATAAGTATAAAAAAATAGGAGTCCTACTGACAACAAAAAAGTGTCAATATTCGGCCAAATTTTGTAACGAAAATCAAGATTGGCTCGTATCTGTCAACATAGCCGAGAAAAAACGAATAAGAACATGACTTGCGTTGTTAAATGGTGCAAAAACCAAAGTGATCAAAAGGAAATAAAACAGAAACATCTATCGCTATTTTGGAACACACTTTTGTAATAAAAACTACAAAAAAAAATTGCAAATAAAGACATAACTCAAGTTAAGAAACTCAAGAATTCGGCTTGAGTTGGAAGTTTTGAAAAATGAACTTTATATTGTGATATTTACAGTAAATCTAAGCGTCGATGGCTCATTGGTATGGACTGTTGCCTTCCGATCTGGAGGGCTCAGGTTCAAATCCCGCCACGTACCTATGTTTCACATTTTCAGATTTATATGTACATTTATCGCTCTTGCGGTGAAGGATAACGTCGTGACGAAACCTGCGCACGCCTGCGAAGAGATTCAAAGGTTGTGCGTGAAGTCGGCCAATCCGCACTGGGCCCGCGTGGACGACTAACGGTGGGGACATTTTATTCGTCTATGCATTATAATGAACTGATAAATATAAATATCCACGGACATTCACACAGCGCCATCTAGCCCCAATTTAAGCGTGAAGCTTGTATTGCGGGTACTAAACAACTGACGTACTTTTTTGTAAATACATACATATTATACATAGAAACACCCAGACCAATAGGCTACCAATATACCAATAGGCCTACAAACAGAGCTCATGCATACAAATGTTTGTACTGATCGTTGATCGGGGACCTGGAACCCTTGGTGTATTAGCCGACGTCCCAACCATTATACGTCGTCGTCGAATCGAGCTGATGATGATGATGACCGTCAATCTTTGATAATATGATCAAGGCATGCCTTCCAATAAACTCAATTTCAAAAGACAGAGATAAAGTCAAAGATCACGTCACAGTTCAAACAATGATGGCTTATGTGACACTTTTGTCACGTTACCCGAAACTCGACATTTTCCTCGCAAATAATAGTGTGACATTTTGTCACCGTAACAAATGTTGCCAGTACGTGCCGATTAAGAGCAATCTTTTTGCCGTGTCAGCATTTTCTTGTTTTGGGTTCACGTATAAATATACGAGTAGCTATTTATTATACGTCGAAAGACGAGTAGATATCATATATCTATCTATTCAACCTATCGCAGTCCACTGCTGGACATAGGTCTCTCCCATTTTGTGCCGGTCCTCCGCTTTTCCCATCCAGCCTCCACCAGCGACCTTTTCGTCGGTCCATCGAGCAAAAGGGCGTTCTACGCTAAGTTTGCCGAGACGCGGTCTCCACTCCAGAACTTGTCTGCTCTAACGGCCCGACGTTCTAGGACATACGTGACCAGCCCACTGCCACTTCAACTTGCTGAAACTTTAGTTCTATATCATTTCTGATCTTATCCCTAAAAAAGACCCCGAGCATAGCTCGCTCCATTTCGCGTTGAGTGACTTTGAACTTGTGAACCAATCCTGCACGTCAGTGTCCATGTCTCAGCTGCGTATGCTAGTACGGGTAGGACGCATTTCTCAAAGACATTTGTCTTTAAGCATATAAAATATCATAGACATTAAATTCTCGTATTTTTTATATTACCAAGTGTACAGGACAATCAGGACGCTCACCGCATTGATCGACACTAACAATTGATAGATAGACAGCGATCTCCATCAACGCCGCACTGCGCCCGTCACCCGACACAAAGACGTTAGGTCTCTCATACCCGCTAATTTTACTAGCTACAGTACCGAACACAGAAGTGCAAAACACTCGTATTTAGTTCTACGGAAAATATATTGCTACGAGCTGGGGGTTAGGGTACATTAACACCAAACACGAAGAATAACACGGTAGAAACCTACAACACAGCAAGTCCATGTGGGAATCGGAACGTAACTCACCGATTTGGTGCTTGCAAGACTGAAGCCGTAATTCTAGATATTACTTTTTGGTCACCCATCCGAAGTACTATCATTGCTTATATTTACTTGACATGCACATGTTATTTGACGACCCATGTGGTGCAATGGTCGAGACGTCGGCTGCTACACTAAGGGTTCTGGGTCAAACCCTGGGCAGTACGAACATTTGTGTGCATGTACATGTCTGTTTGTAATGGTCTGGGTGTTTTCCATGTATAATATGAATGTTTTTACAAAAAAAAGTATATCAATATGTTTATCCATTGTTAAGTACCCATAACACAGGCTTCATGCTTAACTTTGGGCTAGATGGCGGATTTATTTATGTATGTACGTTCGTCAAAGGAACGCGCCAGCAGCCATGCCACGCATTATTTCCAAAGTGCTCACGTTGTAATAACAATAAATGCTTCAAATCAATCTCAAAATCACACAATACATTTTCAACCCCTACAATATGTTCAAGGAAAACCGACTCGATTTAATAGACAAAGAAACACCAATAACTTTGACGCCTTTTGAACTCCGTGTTTTACGCTGTGCTAAAATGCCGTTATATACGAAAACTTGTTTTTTATACTTTATTTAAGAATAACAAACAATACACAGGGATATATTATATGTACTTATAACTAAGTTTAGAGTCAATGTACAACCAGCACAATTAACCACATATTTAAAGCATTTTTTAAGTTACATTGAGAAAACGCGGTCATCATCATTACAGCCTAATATGTCCAATGCTGAGCGAAGGCCTCCCCTAATGAGATCCACGCGTACCGATCCCTGGCAGTTGACATGCATCTGCTACCCGCCAATTTAACCAGGTCATCCGTCCAACTAGTCGGGGGTCGGCCTACGCTTCTTTTCTCGATACGTGGTCGCTACTCGAGAATCTTTCCGCCCCATCGACCATCGGTTGTACGCACAATGTGCCCTTCCCAGTGCCTCTTCAACTTGCTAATCCTGTGGGCTATGTCGGTACCCTAGTTCTCCTACGGATATTCTCGTTTAGGATCTTATCGCGTAGTAGTAGTATCTTATCTTGAGCCTAATGAATAGGCCCTTAGTGAGCGGTCACGGTTATTCAAAATGGAAACTCTCACATAAGAAATTAAAGTATCCAAAAGTAGGTCACAAAACCGCAAAAACATATCTATAGAGATCTCTTATTAATATGAAGTTCATTCCACAGTTTTGTAGTATTGTCTATTTGTATTAGGCTGGGTGTTTCTATGTATACTATGTATGAATTAACAAAAAAGTATAAAATCATGTTTATCCGTTCTTTAGCCTGGCGGATATTTATTTATATAAAAAAGTCGACTTTATCTCAGATAACGGCATTTTAGCTACACCACGGCGGCGCTGCGCTCTTTGCGACACATATGTAATCGCCTTTACCACGAATCTTGCTGTCACTTCTGTCGGTGTTCGACACATTGTGGGGTGACAAACAAAGCAATAAAACGTCCCCCCCTACGATCGGCCACCGTGTGTACTCACCTAATGCAGTTGACACGAAAACGTATTGGACACGTGCGCGAAAAACCTATAGAAAAATAGTTCGAGTGACGGCCATCTTGTTTGGAACGTTCTCGACCAGTGTTGCCGATCTTTCGATAGGCCTATCGATAGCTTGGTTTAGCGCAATAGTAATGGTACGCTGCAATTCTATCGATAGTATCATAGCTCAATACACATTTCTATCGATACTCGACTATCGAGCGGTAACACTGTTCTCGACTATTTGTATCTGAAATTGGCATTGATTTTGTTCTGCGGCAGTTACTTTGGCACTTCATTTAAAGGAACGTTCAGTGCTAAGACATGTTTCAATCTCTTTATCCAGTATTTTGATTGACCGACGACTTGCGAGAGCTCGCTCGTGGAGAGTAGATGAGGAAATTGGAAGATCAGGATGTCTCGTCAGAAATTTGATTTAGAAGATCTAAATTGAAGAGAGAATAAAACAATATTACAGACTTGGGTCTTGGCTTCTGAAGCCATTAAAAACATCTTTAGACCTAATTGTTCTTTAAAATTGAAGAGACAAGAAAATAAGATTTGAGACTTTGGTTCTTGCAGATTGACAAAGAACGAAGTTCAAACTTGTGGTCCCGATGGCTGGCTTCTGAAGCCGATAGTCCGTTAAGAATCTTTGACATAGATAATCTGAAAATTCAATAATATGACTTCTCGATGATGAACCAACCATTAAAGGGTTACGTTTAGAAACGGGATGAACTTAAAAGAATTGAGAATTTTCAAACCTATAATGGTATGATCATGGACAGCGTCGGTGGCTCAATGGTGTGGACTGTTGCCCTCCTACCGGGAGGGCTGACGTTCAAATCCCGCCACGTACCAATGTGTTTTCGAATTTTCGAAATTATATGTACGTTATCCGACGCTCTTACGGTGAAGGAAAACATCGTGAGGAAACCTGCGCACGCCTGCAAAGGTTGTGCGTGAAGTCGGCCAATCCACATTGGGCCCGCGTGGACGATTAAGGCCTATACACCCTATACGGGTAGGCTCGTGCCCCTCGGTGGGGACGTTCAATGAGCTGATGATGATGGACAGAAATTAAGCAATTACATGTTATCTTATCAATTTCCATAAAAAAGAAATTAAAATTTACTGGCGTACTAAGGCCCGTTTTCTAGAACGAGACTCGAGCGTTGATCCTTATTTAAATACAGTTAGAAAAGGATAGCACTCGATACGATAAAAAGCGCCATCCCTTTCTAGCCCAATTTAAGTAAATATCAACGTTAATTCTCGTTCTAGAATACGAGCCTTCGACATATATATGCTAATAATTTACAGAAGACATAATAAGTTATACACGACCAATGATATTCCGTATATATAAAGGTAGATACGCCATCCGTGCCTCAAAAACGAACCGCCAAAGAGAATACAGTTGGAGGCTCTTTGTTCAGGTAAATGTACGCTCATTGAAATATGTGTATGTGTGCTGTCGCTGCATTCGGAACACTTCTTTTCAGTTGTTTTGTGAACATATCACGTCTATACTTTTTACATCATTGTACACGAGAAAAAAAATACTAAAAATAATTCATACATACTCAATACCGGCCAAAAGGTCACTGCCTCAGTATGTTACCATGTGCCATCGTCGCCATGGTAACGCCGATATTCTGACAGTACCTATATTTTAATAGCAATAAGATATCGACCATTACTTTTGTATTGAAAGTTAAAAATATTTGCATAACGGGACATCATTACGAACACCAAACACAAACACACATTTTCGTTATTGGTTGATTCAATATTTACTCACATAGATTCCCCCTTGAATTTTACGCATCGCGTGCTTTAGCAAATATTTATGAAATCTGCCTATTTGATGGTGGAGCCCGCTAATGATATACAGATGTGATCCGAGGCAATTTCAATGTTATTCAATTCAATTCACCATAAACGAATGTTTACAGATACCGAGTAGTTTTCAGGCGAGGGAAATACACACATATTCACGCAAACACACTCACACACGCCACACAATGATATTCTGTATATATAAAGGTAGATACGCCATCCGTGCCTCAAAAACGTACCGCCGAAGAGAGTACAGTTTGTGCTCTTTTGTTTAGGTAAATGTACGCTCATTCGAAATATGTATATGTGTGCTGTCAGTTGTTTTGTGAGCATATCACAAATCAATACTTTTTACATCATTGACGCCACATACACACACATCCCATGCACACATACATGTACGTACATGCACACCCACACGGCACCAAGCAAATACAAAAATGTACCTCAGCTAATTCTCACAATATATCGCAAAAGGTCTGGTTGAGTAGGGGCTGGCAAGCTGTAATACAGGTTTCCTAGTACAGTTCGCTTAGATGTCAAATGTTAAATTAAAAAAGATTTCGACGATCTATTTGGTGT
>PQWD01008755.1:0-23541 GCA_019425675.1 Leucinodes orbonalis
CAAAAAATATATGTATTCTTCAGAGAAAATAAATCAAACATCTAGATTAACAATCAATAAACAATCACTACCAAAAAATGATAAATACTTAAGTACTTCAAACCAGGTTAGCTTCTAACTTTATACAAAATTAGAGTCGACCTAAACATGGAGTACTGCAGTCATATTTGGATGGTTCAGAAAAAAGGTTGCTACTTTGGACTCAATCGATCGAGAGCCACAAAACTTATTGGTAATAAGGCACTCGTTAATTCCAAACTGCAGAGCTTATCCCACGCAAGAGTAACATGTTTGTCGGTTTTTGAAGGCTCTACTTTGGTGAGTGTTCATCCGAGCTCCACGCACTGATCCCATCGTCTCCCTTTCACCAAAGGGTCATAAAGCGAACTGCAAATTTCATCCGTTGTTAGTTGACTTTCACCGTATTAGGACTTAACGTTTCGCAGCTTCTTCATTATGCGTACTGCAAATGAATTGAATGATCTGCCTGTGTCTGTGGCATTCAAAAGAGAGTCAACATGCTTTTTTTGGGCAAGCTCGCTCCATCTTAGAGCACGTATCGCCACTAGGATAGCTGTGCTCAAAATAAGACCATCATAAATAAAAATAAATAAAAAATGTCCCAAGCCGCATGACACATACATATAGTAATTAATTTTTTCTTAAACGTTAACTTAGAGTACAAAATCAAAAGCACAAAACATGTTACTTACTATTGTGATTAATGAATGAAAATTTTGCCCAACTGACGCGATGGGCAGACTTTTGGCGCGACACTTTTTGAGTGGAGCATTTGTGTAGTTTAATGTTATTCAAAGTTTTCTTTAAATAAATCTTGTGTCCTCAATATTTATTTTTTTATATTTTTTATGACTCTACACCGATTAGGAATAAGTAGGATAAAAATCGGCCTCATAAAGAGCCGGCAGGAATCTCAAACGATCACTCTTTTATAAACTTTTTCTTTATGAGTCCTCTTTTGAATGTTGTCATTACTATTGAAAATCAGTCTCCTCACGTTTCCCTTCATTGACGAGCGTCGGGTAAAGACGTAGATAATTTCGAAAATTAAAAAAAAATACTACGGGCGGATTTGGACTTGCACAAGGTCGGAAATCACCAATGGAGCAACCACGCTCACTCACTCATTTCATAAGAAAAACCCAATGTTTTATCATAAGTACCTCTGTACCTCCTGCAACCGTATTGTCGTCGGTACATTGCACCCCATTCCTGTTTGTCCCGAAATAGCGGCGATATATATAGAGTATGACTCGTCAGTTTGGATTTAAGGTGCCACTAAATTTCGAAAGGTGACCATATGCATAACAATTAATCGGGGAGAGAGTAACTAGAACTGTGTTAGACGATGTTGTAAAAAACCAAATTAGAATTTTATCCGGAAAGAAAACGCGTCTTTCGTCTCTTCCCTTCATGACAATTCAATTCTAGACAAATAAAATAAATAAATATCCACTGACATTCACACAGAGCCATCTTGTCCCAAACTAAGCATTTAGCCTGTAATAAGGGTACTAAACAACGAATCTTCAACCTATCGCAGTCCACTGCTGGACATAGGTCTCCCCCATTTTGCGCCAGATATCCCGGTACATGTTTTTTGTAAATACTTTACATATTTTATACATAAAAAAAACACTGGTTAATACAAACAAAATGTTCAATGCGTCATGCACACAAATGTGTCGTACTGCCCAAGGATCGAACTCGGAAACCTGGGTTAAAAGCCGACGGTATAGTTACTAGAAAGTTACTGACAACTATTATAAACATAAAGGTGGACACTTCTGGAGTTCTGATTGCGTAGGACGCCCTGACGAGGACTTCGAAAAGACGCTGGTGGTGGGCTGGATTAGAAAAGTGGAGGACCGAGATATTTGATGCAAAATGGGGGAGACCTACATCCAGCATTGGATTACGATAGGAAGAGGAAAGACAACACTTAGCCTTAAGTTTGTTTATCTCGAATTTCTTTTTTTTGTTTAAATATCTTGTTGTTTGTTTAGTGTTTCTTAGAAATAAAAAAAATAATTTGATTCTTAAAATCAAGTTCAAGGAAAGAGCGCATCTCTCCTCTATTCTCTTGAACCCATCGCGTTTACAACCGTTACGGATATATTTTGTCAGAAATTAATAACAATAGGTGGTGATTATATTCCATCAACACTGCCCTGCGCCCGTTACCCGAGACGACATATGTTAGGTCTCTTATACCCAGTATTTGACAAGCTACAGTGCCTTCACTCTCAAAACACCGAAGTGCATAACCATAAAAAGCTACAGTTCAGTAGCCTACATTGAAGCAATGCTTATTGTTGGGTGTTAAAGACTATCATATACCTTTCAAAGCACGGAGGAACTCAAGAAATTGATAATGAAAAATGGAAAAAATATCTATTTACTTCCACAACGACTCTAAGTACTCTACCCTACTCTGACTGACGCTAAGCTCAAAGCCTCGAGCATTGTCGTAGAGTTGCACGGCTGTCGCGTTTTTTTGCAGGTTACAGTTCGTGAGTGTGCGATGGAATTATACCGAGCTAATTTCACCGCCCCTTTCACATCGGATTCCAAGACGCAGGCGAGCGTCTCCATTCTTACTGGTAGACAGTCTCACCACATCGCACAGTGCCGCAAGGCCTCGTCTCTAATGCGCATCGCCAAAAGAAGTGGAACTCTTTGGCCGTCCTTATTTGTTCACGATCAATAAACCTGGCGTCTCACGGCAAGAGTGCCGACTTCGAGACTTTTCAAGGCAGCCATGATCCATCCTAGGCCGCATCATCGCTTACCATCAGTGATGATGGCGGTCAAATGTCCCCCTATGAAGAAAAAAAATATATTGCTGTTAGCCATATATTTCTGTCTAGGCGATTTTTTTGGTCACCCTGTCTGACGATCAACATTTGCAATCATTCTTAACCTACCACGATGATTAAATACCACTGTGCTTTCACAATATTATTGTAGTTATACCCGCATTGACGTGCATAGTATTCCCTTTGACGTTAATATGATTTCTCTTGCAGTTGTTCCCAATTCCGAATTGATTTCATGACGTTACTGCCAGTATGGTTGTCCAAACATTGTGCTTATTTGATTTCATCAGCAAAACAATTGGACTTAATGAGTTCACGATGTAAAACACTACCAATCGTTTGTGAAAGCACTGTCAAAGGTCTACTTGTGGTTTCTATCTATCTTTCAACTAACAGGGACTAGCTTCCATTACTGAGCCAGATAGCGCCTCGCTTTCTGATTACCTTGTCAGTAAAAATTACAGTCCGAAGTACAAACCAGTGGGCTTCATTTGATATTTCACAAGTATGCTTTATATAGAGCCTTCAAATTGAGGCTGGAACACACAAAAAATAAAGTACTCTTTGTAACTGAGTACGAAAAAATAAAGAATTTTCAGTTTAACCCTTGACTGCAACGGTGCAAATATTTCAAATTCATTTTCCAACATATTCTATTGAAAACAGGACCAAGTCTTTTTTTCGTTCCTGGTCATCGCATTTTTCTGCTAGAATTTTCTGCCAGTTTCAGCCTCATAAACGTTAAGTGAATAAAGACTTGATTGTCCAATCCATCTTCGCTAAGCGACTTTTAACCACAAGTCCACCGGCCATCGGGTCCGTTCTACGCCACACTTTCCACTGCTTGAAAAGACCTAATGTACCATGAACTGGCTCAAAAGCAGTCATAACACCACTCCGGACTTTACCATCTTGGGGCACGGCATGCCCCCACCAAGTCGAGCGCGAAGCAAACACTGCGTACCACCTATTACAGGATCCATTTCCTCGCATTTGTCAGGCCCCGATTTGAGAACTTTGATAAGACCAGAGCGCTGAAATTTCTCATCTAATAAAGAATAATAACTTACTTTAAATTCCAAAAGTTCAATTCTTAGGTCATTAGTTCCGACCGTTAAGCGAAAGCAAAGTTTCGCAATTTTCGACAGACACTCACTCAACTCACTCAGAATCACAAAATAGAACATACTTCCCATTAACTCAGAAAGCCTGAAATTAGGTACAGAGTTAGTGTGTTAAGGCTACAGAAAGCGAAAACTAGGAAAACTTCGCCAAAATCGAAATTGGAGACCTGGTGACCCTGTTAGATAAGAAGCCCAGCCAAACTATTAAGAGATTGACATACCGCCTTAAACAATATATATTAACATGGATGGGCCGCTTCATCCGATGTCAAAAATCGGAGGCACGCAGGCCCCCGCCAAGTCGAGCGGCGAGACCAAATACAAACAACATGTTGGTGCACACAAATATTCTTAGTACTGCCCGGGATCGATCCCGAACCCTGGGTGTACAGCCGACGTTTCAACCATTACACCCAATGGCTCGTCTAAATTCCTTTCAAGTTCTATCAAAAAGAAGTAAAATCCCACCAAAAAAACATTCTGGTAAAAAAATCTAGCCAAGTCTCGATGAGCTGCTGTGATAATCTCTGAAAAGTAATGAAATTCTAAGACAAAGACGTGCCAAGTCTAAGGTTCCTTACTGCAATAATTAATTATTATGGTAATGTGTGGTGACTTGGCCGTTGACATTTTATACGTTAGTGGTTTTATAAGCCTACAATCCGATGGGCTATTGCATCGCCTTTTCCAAAGTGGCAAATCCTGTTACCCCGTCAAATGGGTAGCGGTTCTGGCGACAGATTGCTGCAATTGTTGTCATGAAGCCACCTAGTTGGTATCCGTGCTGTACTCTTCAACTATGAACAGGTTCCCATACTGCGCCAGATACTGTTCTTCCGTTTTCTAGTCCTACTACCTTCAAATGTATCGCGAGAACGTCCATCTCTCCCGACACGCCAGAGGCCAATCGATATATCCTGATCATCATCAAATAGCGCGGTAAATTTGCATACACGTCTGTTAGATTAAACATGCTACATGTCATAAAGTATTGTGTATTTCGTTTTTTTCTTTCTTCCTTTTTCTTTCTTTCTATTATTTTTATTTTTCTTTCTTTTTTTTTTCGTTTTTTTTATTTTTATTTTTGTCTTCAATTTTTTTTTTTTTTTATGTTTTTTAGGTTTTTTATTTTTTGTTTTTTTTTTATTTTTTACATTTTTTTTTTATTTTTTTTTTATCTTTTCTTTCTTGTTTTCTTTCTTATTTATTTTTTTTTAGTTCTTTTTTCTTTTATGGTTATTTTTTTTTTTTTTTTTATTTTTATTAATATTTTTTTCTTGTCTTTCTTTTTTTTCTGATTTTTTTTGTTTCTTATATTTTTTTTTATCTTCTTTTATTTTTTTTTTTCTTTTTTTATTATGTGTTGTCTAAAAAATTAGAAACTAACTAGCCAAACTGAATTAAGTCCGATAAACGCATGCGGCTGTTTGGCTGATTATCTACAGGGCTGCTCAGCAGTCTCCATGTCTTTCATAATGAATATTCTGACTGATAATGACATTTTAGCTCAATTTTTTAAATTAGTAAGTTTATCATATAGCATTTCAACGAAACTACATTTTTTTTTTATTGCACTCTTTTATACTCTACTAACTAAAAGTGTCTTTTTCGTCTTGGCATGCAGCATATTGTTATTATATGTTCTATAAATGCTAAATTTTGGACCACTCAGTCAAGAGACACGTTTTTTTAGTTCATGAATTGGTCTAGTTAAAGTTGTACCCATAGGCTCTTTAAGTTCATTTGCCCTACCGCAATTGACATTTTATCTACAAGTATACCGGGATAACATATGTTAATATGTCGAGCTCACATTAGAGATAGTTGAGATTTCTTCGTGATTTGGTATCTAGTTAGTTAATTATTCTATGAAGAATAAATATATTTTGAGTTTGTGGAACTATCGAGTGGCACACTAGTAACAACAATATCCAGCCAGGGCCGGATCTACCACAACAAGGGGCGCCAAATCTCGCTGAAAATTATAGACGATTCGGTTTCGCCTTTTGTACAATTAATACTTGCGTAGATTTAAGTAATATTTATTTTGTCTGTGCAAAAAAGTTGTTAATATAATAATACCTATCATTAAAGAAACATTTTTTTACGTGACTATTAGTTAATAAGTCCCTCAGTTTTTCAGACCAGGACCCCACAAATTTAGATACGCCCCTGTATCCCACCTCTTATTGACTCCTTCTATATTTGACTTCGCTATTTGATGGTTTCCTATAAACAATGGAGTTGATGTCGACGGATCCGTAAAGTACATCAAAGGGATGGATTTATGTGTTCCAATCCGTTACTGCTGTTTGGATGACGAGCTTCGGTGATTTGAACCATCGAATCACCGAAGCTCGTCATCCAAACAGACGAATACTAATTACGAATTTGAACTATGGAGTAGACATTTAATGTTGTTGATTCGTCGAAGAATTTCGGCAGTTAAGATAGCGTCATTGATAATATAGTATAGCTTTAACCCACTGCTTTGCTCGCGTTAAGAAGTATTATCCACTTAGGGTGGAATTCATCAAAATCCTTTCTTAGAGAATACCTACGTCAAAGTAGCTATATGTAGAAGCAAAGTCTCAGCCCGTTCTGTTTTAAAATTGACAAAGTTTCAAGCAAACTTTCATCCCCTATTTTATCCCCTTGGGGGTAGAATTAATCAAAATCCTTTCTGAGAGAATGCCTACGTCAAAGTAGCTTTATGCATCAAAGGCTCAACCCAATCGGATAAAAATTAAAGTTTCATACGAAATTTCATCCCCTATTTTATCCCCTTAGGGTAGAATAAGTCTTAATCATTTCTTAGCGGATGCCTACGTGATACCATTTACCTGCATGCCAACTTTCAGCCCGGCCCGTCCAGTGGTTTGGGCTATGCGTTGATAGATATCAGTTCATTCAGTCACTTTGATATTTCCTTTTCCTTTATTGTTTTTTTCCACCTTTCACCTTTATGCCTTTGTTTAAATACATCGCTGCATATATAACGAGCGTGGGTGGCTCTTTGGTGTGGACTGTTGCCTTCCGATTTAGGGTGCAGTTCAAATCCCGCCTCTTGCTAATTTCTTTTCAACCTTGCCAAATACTTCTGTGGAAGTCCTAGACTTTTTAACTTACTTTTTATAAGATAGTTACCGGGACCGGCAGCTCAATGTTCAGGTACGGAATCAACTTTTACAGACCATCGGGTGAATGAGCCTGTAATGTCCTAGATAAATTGATGAAAACCGCACAACGTGACTTAGACTCTGCAACCTTTGTCGTGAAGCGACAAATGAGAAGGCCAATAATAGATGGTTATGAAATTTAATATAATAGACCTAATACAAAATAATTATACACGGTTGGGAATGAGTGGTGTAGAGTGAGAGGTATATATGATGAAGGTGTATAGTGTGGTAGCTTGTATCTTCCTTGTTCGTCTTCTACAGCTTAGGATGCACAAGGAAACTGCAGGGTGAGCACGATGGCACGAGCAGTGAGTTTGAGGCGCCGTGGAGGGCTTGATTCCACAGGGCCGCGTAGTATTAGGGCGCTTCCAGGGATTCACTGGCACCTGGTGCGCGTCAGCTCCGGCGATAGGACACCCGAAGCTCCAATAGTTTGGCTTCTCACGTAACAGCCTCGGCAGCAGCAGCGGCAGCAGCGATTTGTGGAATGTAAATGAGAGTTTGGTATATTATGATTCTCCACAAAGAATAGACTCGTATCAGACTAGTAAAATAATCCGAAAGAAACTGGTAAAAGAATGAATCGAAAGCCCATACAGCAGCCAAAGGCCTCTATTTATATGCAGCCTTTGACAACCGTCAAATTTCAAATGATTTCTATTTAGATTCGAAATTAATAAGATTTTAACGTAGGTCATATAGCTAAAATATGGAATTTAAGAATAAATTCAGCGTTGCTAGGGGAAACGTCAAAATATAAACAAACATGTCAAATAAATGAAATCAATAAATATTTATTATTATTATTATTATTAAATGAAAAGGTGATTTAAAGTTAAAATTAAAGAGAAAACAATAAAAGATTCAATGGATAATGAAGGAAAAATGCTATAGCATCGAATGCAATGGGTCCGGTACGTATAAGTACTCCCGGACCGAAGTAATTGCGGCTGAAAGAATCGAGAGTTACAATGCATAGTGATATTGAAGTGAAAATAATGAAAATAATAATGTAAATACATATTGTAAAATTGAATAAAAGTAAATAACAAAAATGAAAAGGTTAGTACTACATTTCCTACACCTTCCTGTGAGATTTTTAACCCAACAACCCTGATTTTTTTAACTGACTACAGCTGTTGGCCGCAGATGGCCTGTACAACTTCACCAGACAATTGGCGAGCGCGGATGGCTCACAGCCTTCAATTCAGACAATCGGGTGAATCAGCCTATCCTAGCCAAACTGAGGATAACCGCACAACGTGACTTACACTCTGCGGCCTTCCTTTGAGATTTTAAACCCAACACCCCTGAAGCTCATTAAACGTCCCACCGAGAGGCACGAGCCTACCCGTATAGGGTGTATAGGCCGTATTTATCCACACGGGCTCAATGGGGATTGGTCGACTGCACGTACAACCTTTAAATTTCTTTGTAGGCGTAGGTTTCCTCGCGATGTTTTCTTTTACCGTAAGATCGTTGCAAAAACGAACATTTATAGCAAAATTCGAAAACGCATTGGTACGTGGCGGGATTTGAACCTGCACTCTCCAGGTCGGATGGCAACAGTTCACACCAATGGGCCACATCATCATCATTACAACCTAAAACGTCTACTGCTGAACGAAGGCAAGGAATGATTTCCACGCGGATCGATCCCTTGCAGTTGACATCAGTCTGCAACCCACCACCTTAACCAGGTCATCAGTACCTCTGGTTGGGGGGTCATCTACGCTTCGTAGATGATCCGTTGTATCCTGTGGGCTATGTCGGTCGCTCTAGTTCTCCTACGGATATCCGTATTCCGAATCTTATCGCGTAGGGAAACACCTAACATTGCCCTCATGGGCCACATACGCTTCATTTAATAATAAAAATAAACTAACCAATTAAAACAAAGACATAGATATGTACATAATTTCAAATGAATTAAAATTTAAAATCAGACGCTGGTGTCATATAAACAGGACTGAATGAGCATTTATATTCAGGAGGTCCATAAAAATGCCCTTTTCAACTTAATGGGTCGACTTCGTCCTCTAAGGAACTGTAGGGTACAAGGCATGAGATTATCACTGATTTTGCGACGACCCTTTTTGTGTAATGATTAAGAAGTCGACTACTACACTAAGGGTTCCGGGTCTGATCTCTGGGCAGTACAAATGTTTGTGTATTTTTATGATACAAAGTGTACAGGATGGTCAGGACGCTCACCTGGTAAGTGATACGCCTGACCATGACAGAGCGGCATTGAAGTAGACCAACAACTGAAAGACAGTTATGACTTAATAAGCCGCACTGCGAACGTCACCCGAGACAAAAGATGTTAGGTCTCTTATACCCGGTTATTTAACTTGGTACAGTGCCCTCATCCCGTAACACAGAAGTGCATAACACTCCTATTTCACGAGACGATATCTGGCACTGCGGTGGTACCTACTTAGACGATTCAGTGCGAGTCTAACACCTTTTTAATGCTGAGTGAGTTCTCGAAAATAAGAGTCTCTCTCTCTTCAACCTATCGCAGTCCACTTTTCTCATCCAAACTCCACCAGCGACCAATGAGTTTACCACCGAGTAAACAAGTGTTTGTAGATTGTGTATGACCAATGAACATGTCTGTTTGTCTACTATGTGTGTTATGTATAGGTATGAAAATAAAGGATATAATAAGTATGTTATTGGTGTAAATATTTTAGGTTGAGAGCCATCTGCGTTCCCCAAGTTCCCGATGAAGCTGTAAAGGCCATCTGCGGCCAACAGCAGTTGTCAATAAAAAAAAAGTTAACATGCCTCAATTTCTCGAAGAAAAAACCTAAAAATGTTTTTTTACTAACCTAGAACCCAGGCTTACAATAAGTAATGTTGCGGAAAAAATTGATGACATCTACTCAGATAATTTTAGACTAAACTTGTTTATGAAAATAATATAATACACAATCGTTCATGACTTGCGCTGCAGTCGAGGAATTTCATATATCCCCAAGGTCCTTACAGTAGATAGTCTGGATAAGCCGGAACTCATAAGAGCTGGATTCCGGAATATTATTTCTGCTATTGTATTGATACAATGGACAAAAGCAATTTATTGTCTAAGTCAAGAAATTAAGTAAATCACGTATTTTACGACCGATGTGGTGTAATGGTTGTGCAATCGTTATTGGCAGCAAAGTTTTCAGGTTCGATACTAGCCAGTACAAACGTGTGTGTGCATGAACATGTCTGTTGGTATTGGTCAGGGTGTTTCTATATAATGCACCAATTGTCAAAAAAGTATTATTATATTTAATATGTATTCGAGCGTCGGTGGCTCAATGGTGTGGGCTGTTGCCCTCCTACCGGGAGGGCTGAGGTTCAAATCCCGCCACGTACCCAATGTGTTTTCGAATTTCCGAAAAAATATGTAAGTTATCCGACGCTTTTACGGTGAAGGAAAACATCGTGATGAAACCTGAACACGTCTGCGAAGAGATTCAAAGGTTGTGCGTGAAGTCGTCCAACCACGCACTGGGCCCGTGGACGACTAAGTCCTCATCGCCGTATACGGGTAGGCGCTGCCCCTCGGTGGGGAAGTTTAATGAGCTGATGATGATGATGAAATATGTTTATCAGTAGTTCCTTTTTAGTACACTTATTCTTATTTTTATAGCGATTTATTATGCGATTTTAATTAAATTTGGCATGGAGTTATCTCACACCCTAGATTAACACATTGGCTAAGTTTTTATTATACCACGGAGAACAGTTAGTTATGAAATTATCCTTTATTTCAGATATTTATAATGGTTTCTCCATTTTTCTATCACACCTTAATATAGGTACCCAATGTTGGCACTTTCCATAAAATTTTATGACAGATTTTTAAAATTATTTATCAATATTAAACAATATAATTTATTTATTTCGTTAACAAGGACGAAAAATATAAGTAATTGGTTTTGGGTGCCGCGTTTTAAACCTAGTATTTAGTGCAGAGGTCGCGTGATATTTGATGCAATCTATAATCTGGTGTAGCTAAAATAATTTATTTCATTATTTTTGTGGTGAACGCCGAAATAAATAAATAAATATCACCCGACATTCACACAGCGCCATTATTAAGCAATGAGCTTGTAGTTAGGGTACTAAACAACTGATAATCATACTTATATGTATTTTTTGTAAATACAAACATATTGAAAGAAAGAAAGAAAAAATCTTTATTCAAATAAATCTGTTACAGATACTTTTGAATCGTCAATTGTTATTATTATTTTTAATGACTCTACCACCATTCATTAATCATTTTATATGACTAACATAGAAACACCAACAACCATACATGTCCATGCACACAACGTTTGTAATGCCCGGGGATCGAACTCGGAACCTATAGCGTAGTAACCGACATCTCGACTATTATACCAAATGGGTCGTCAATAAATACTACTTTAGTATACACGTCGGTAATGCTTTAGTATCGGCATTTGCATGATAAATAAGGAATGGTAGATTTGCCCACAGAGCAGATCTGGGGGTTCAGGGTTTGATGCACGCCACAGATTTCCCAATACAGGAGATAGGGCAAGCCGCGTTTTTAAGTGCGACAAATGTAAGCTCAACGAGCATACACTGGCTACCAGTTTACGCTCTGTGAGACGAGTCAAGACGCACGAATATTAGAAGAAAAGAAATTACCGTTTTTTTTTTCCAAAATACCATCCTGTGCAATTGTAACATGCCATCATTGCAAGGAATCAGTAAATTTACCAAGAAATATAATAACTTTTCAAAGGTAAGAACCGAAAAGAAATTGCGACACTAGGACTGCCTATAAAGTTGGCGGCTTGTCCAGTCTAATTGTATATTCGGATGTCTGTGATGCACGCAGTCTGAATTAAGATGGCGGATTAAAAGATAAAGGTAGCTTTGAAAATGATAATAGTTTCACTCGATAGTTACCTATATTAAAACCTCCAAATAGTAAAAATAAAGGATCTGTTAAAACTTGTGTGGACTACACTGTACTGAGTCGTCAACGTACGTGCCACCGCAGCGCCAGATATCGTCTTGTGAAGGTCGAGTGTTTTTCTGTGTTTGGGTTGAGGGCACTGTAGCAAGTGAAATTACCGGTATATAAGAGAAGAGAGAGAGAGTGCAGTATTGGCCGAAGATAATGAATACCTACTGTTATTAATTTTCTTTACTGCATCTGTCATGGTCAGGTGTATCACTTAACATCAGGTGAGCGCACTGACCGTCCCGTTACTTATAACATAAAAATTGTAATAATAATAAAAACATCATTAGCTCATTAAACGTCCCTACCGAGGGGCACGAACCTACCCGTATATAGTGTATAGGCCCTTCCGTGCACGCGGGCCCAGTGTGATTGGCCGACTTCACGCACAACTTTTGACTCTCTTCGTATGCGTGCGTAAGTTTGCTATAAAACATACAATAACTACAATTCAAATCAGAATTAAAACAACTATTTAAATTAGGAAAAAAGTGTTATAAAAACAATTATCTTCAAATAAGTTTAAAACATAATTAAATTAAATATTAATAACATGAAAGGAAAATTGAATAATTAAAACATCATCATCATCATCAGCTCATTAAATGTCCCCACCGACGGGCACGAGCCTACCCGTAACGGGTGATTAGGCCTTAGTCGTCCACGCGGGCCCAGTGCGGATTGGACGACTTCACGCACAACCTTTGAATCTCTTCGCAGGCGTGCTTGAAGGTTTCCCGATGTTTTCCTTCACCGTAACAGCGTCGGATAACGTACATATATTTTCGAAAATTCGAAAACACATTGGTACGTGTCGGGATTTGAACCTCAGCCCTCCCAGTAGGAAGGCAACAGTCCACACCATTAAGCCACCGACGCTCTAATTAACACATGTCAAAAATAAAATTAAAAACCTGCTGGACGAGGCAGCTTTAACCAGCGACCTTTGGGAAGTCCTTGGTCTTCGCTCAAACTCATCCTGCTCTAAGCTTCCGAAAAGGGGCTTAAATATAAATTTGATGTTATTAATATATAATAGATCAAAGGTACGTGAAATTTGATTGAAAGAAGCTTTAAAACCTTATTATAGCGAGGTATAAAGCAACATTTTAAGATCAAACGTGTGAAATAACATGATTTGCTGTATTTCAGAAAAAAAGGGTTGGGTTACACGTTTTTCCTTGAAGAATAAACTCTTTTAAGAAAAGAATCTTTTATGAACAAACGAATACCATAGAATAAATTTTAAAAAATATAAAGAAAGAAACGATAGCTACAGTACTACCAGCGTTTGCCAGCAGCTTTGCTTTGCGTTAAATTCGGGATAACAAAGTTCCCCATTCCTGGTTTAGAACAGAAGAGAGCTCGGAACAGAAAATTTAAATGTGCTGCTACAGACGTTTTTAGCTTCTTACCTCGAAAACTGCGAAAAACACATTAAATTTCAGGTATTGGGGCAGATTTCAATTCAGATTGCATTTTACCGTGTAAGACGGACAAACAAACAGACTAACAAATCACTTTTCAAAACTTATTTATTTTTCCAAAGTTTTCAAAATGTTGCTACAGGTCATGTTATGTTATTATGACATGGTATTACGCATAAAATAAAATAAAATATCCCTTAGAAAATAGGCAAATAAATATCGGGACAAGCTTGTATAGTATTTAATTTGTGGAGAAAGTACGAAGTACTAAATTAATGAGTTAGTTTTCATCTTTTTATGTCACTTAAATAAAAGCTTTGTGCAAATAGTTAATTCGTTACTTTCTGAATGCTCACCTGATAAGAACAGAGAAGAAAACCAATGGATGTAGCCTCGGATGTAGCTTATCTTTTTTAGTCACCCTAGGCGACAAATGTAAAGGCTTTGACTAAGATCCAGTTATTTAACTGGCTAAATTATTTGTTGTATTTTTCAATGGGACGGTTGCAAGTTAATTATGCAACCTCTTTTTAAAAAAACAACGTCAAGCTTAAAAAAAACGGTTGTCTTTTGTTATTGTTTTTCATAATAAAATTCTAAATAGCGTATGTGTTTTCTAAATTGTTTAAGTATATTTTGCTTTTTTTAATAATCTTTCGTTGTATTACCACGATTTGCGTTTAACACGCTTGCTAAGACGTGGTCTCCACTCCAGGACTTGACTGCTCCAACGGACATCGATTCTGCGACATACGTGACCAGCCCACTGCCACTTCAACTTGCTGTAACTTGTAAACTTTACTTCTCTTAAGAATTTCAAATAATTATTTTTTTCAAGTGGTTAAGTTCGGAATACGCAGACGAGTTATCGGTGATAAATTAGAAAGTAGGAAAAAACCCATTAAAACCGACGAACGTCGGAAACCAATTAGAGACCATTAATAACCCGAGGTCATTAGAAACGAGACAGTATTTCACGAGAATATTTCTCCATTTAATTACAACTAACATTTGAAAAAAATCATCATCAGCCTATAACGTTTCACTGCAAGACGAGACCTTCCCGCAATACTCATGAGATTGGGCTGTAACCCACCGGGCACAATGCCGATTGGTGGGTGTTTAACGACTGCTATCCATGAGGCTGAAACTGGCAAAAAACTGTAGCAGAAAAACAGAATGGCCAGGGACGAAAGAAGACTTGATGCCAAAAAAGGCTGTTTTCATTTATAACCATATACTGCAAAGTGCAAATATTTCAAATATTTTTAAACATCATCGTCAGCTCATTAAACGTCCCCACCGAGGGGCACGAGCCTACCCGTATAGGGTGATTAGGCCTTAGTCGTCCACGCGGGCCCAGTGCGGATTGGACGACTTCACATACAACCTTCGAATCTCTTCGAAGGCGTGCATGAAGGTTTCCTCACGATGTTTATATTTTTCGAAAATTCGAAAATACATTGGTACGTGTCGGGATTTGAACCTCAGCCCTCCCGGTAGGAAGGCGACAGTCCACACCACTGAGCCACCGAATTTTTAAACATATTCTATTAAAAACAGGGACCAAGTCCTTTTCCGTACCTGGCCATTGCGGTTTTTTATCCATATCCTAAGATAGTAGTCGGGACCGACGGCTTAACCTATTGTGTCTGACGCCTTAGGGCGTCATTGGCGGTCAAAGGTTTAACCTATTGTGTCTGGCGCCTTAAGGCGTCATTGGCGGTCAAAGGGATAACCTATTGTGTCTGGCGCCTTAAGGCGTCATTGGCGGTCACAGGGTTAACCTATTGTGTCTGGCGCCTTAAGGCGTCATTGGCGGCCTAAGGGTTAAGTGAATTTAATTTATTGTTACAGTGGGATGCCTAACACTGCTGGCAGCGGGTTCCAGTGGGATAAACTCTCGCCGGCCGAGTTCCAGCAACTGCAGGAGTTGGCATCGTGTGAGTAATCATTTGTTTTAAGGTCCAAGGGACTTACAGTATTACAATAATATTTTGACTACAAATTTTTTTTTCCCTTTTTCATTATTTTTAAATTGTTTTTTTCGTTCATTCTTTTAGTTTCTTTTATTGTACTGTTTTGTACTGCTTTTAATAATGATATTAAACGTTTATTTCGGACAACTTATTTCAATTGATTAGTAGTAACTTAAAAATTTATTGAATTTTTGACTTGTAATGTTAATTTTGTTGTTAAATAAATTTATTTTCTTTCTTTCTTTCAATATTACTTCACCTTTTCTCTTACAAATACTGTTTGAAGAGATGGTGGTAACCCACAAATTATATCTCTACTCCCCTCTCTGAGGCGTGACATACACACAAACGCCTTCAGTATTCGCTATACAGTTTTCCTTTAGGGGCTTGTTCTCTTTCTGCTTAACCTCTTCTACGAGTTGGTATCAGTGCCAGATATCGTATCGTAAAATAGGAGTTTTTGCACTTCTGTGTTTCGGGATGATTGCACTGTAACTAGTTATATTGCCGGGTATTAGATACCTTACATCTGTCGCCTAGGTTGACGGGTGAAAACATAGGATCTTCGAAAGAGCCGGCAAGAAATTCGATGTAAACTAGGGGTGATTAAACAAGTTTTTTTTGTATTGAAAGTACTAATTTTGCCAACAAACAGTTATAACCGTGCCGGTCGTTTTTCTCCCCAAACGTATACTAGGTTACCTAGCCTCCCCCAGCAACGCCCTAAGCCGAGGTTCGCGTCCCACTCTGGGACACCCTTAGGCCCGTTGCTTAAATTTTTGGCTGAGAGCCATCTGCGCTCGCCAACTGTCGTGAAGCTGTGAAGGCACTGCGGCCACAGCAATAAGTCATTCCGAAAAAAAAAAAAAAAAAAAAAAAAAAAATAAAAAAAACAGTTATAACATCATTATTGATTTTGTTGTATTTTATCGTGGAACAAGTAATTTGCTGAGATATAATATAATTATTTTGATTCATGCATAATAGGAGAGAGCGTCGGTGGCTCAGTGGTGTGGACTGTCGCCTTCCTACCGGGAGGGCTGAGGTTCAAATCCCGACACGTACCAATGTATTTTCGAATTTTCGAAAAATATATGTACGTTATCCGACGCTCTTACGGTGAAGGAAAACATCGTGAGGAAACTTTCATGCACGCCTGCGAAGAGATTCGAAGGTTGTGTGTGAAGTCGTCCAATCCGCACTGGGCCCGCGTGGACGACTAAGGCCTAATCACCCTATACGGGTAGGCTCGTGCCCCTCGGTGGGGACGTTTAATGAGCTGATGATGATGATAATAGGTAATCGACTTAATTAAGGTGATCGCTAATTTCTGTAAATTTGTAACCTTGTCATTTCTTATTTGCAGACTCCACTAAAAAACTTCAAGATGTGCTCAACGAGTTCTGTGAAGTGAAAAAGCAGAGTCCTGATGGGGTGAGTGATAGATATACACTTTTCGATGATTCTTTTCTGGAGAGTCGGTGGCTCATTGGTGTGGAGTGTTGTCTTCCGATCTGGAGGGTGCAGTTTCAAATCCCGCCATGTGCCAATGTATTTTAGAAATTATATGTATGTTTATTAGACAGTCTTACGGTGGCGCACGTCTGCGAAGAGATTCAAATGTTGTGCGTAAATCCGACCAATCCGCACTGGGCCCGCGTGGACGACTAAGGCCTATACACCGTAGTAGGCTCGTCCCCTTCGGTGGAGACGTTTAATGAGCCGATGATGGATGAAAGTTACAATAAAGCCGGGTCTACCATCTAGTTTAATTCTATGAAAATAAGTTACAAATAATTTTTTATCTGTGTGCATGTATGAGTTTCCGTTTGTGTGGGTGAAAGTTTATGTGTGTGCGAAAAGTTAATACCCTATAAAGTGGAATGCAGATTGAAGCGAGTGCTCAATATAAGTTTATTATATTCCAATCTTATCTCTGAATGGTGATTGAGTCGAGCTTTGATATAGCTTATGGCGTTTATTGATCAAGCTCACTTCAAATGGTCTGATATCAATTTAAAGTAGAGCGTCGGTGGCTCAATGGTGTGAACTGTTTCCCCTTCTACCGGGAGGGCTGAGGTTCAAATCCCGCCACATACGTTATCCGACGCTCTTACGGTGAAGGAAAACACCGTGAGGAAACTTGCGCACGCCTGCGAAGAGATTCAAAGGTTGTGCGTGAAGTCGTCCAACCCGTACTGGGCGCGTGGACGACTAAGGCCTAATCATCCTATACGGGTAGGCTCGTGCCCCTCGGTGGAGACGTTTAATAAGCTGATGATGATAATTTTAAGTAAGAGGGATCGCAATCGTCTGCGAAGGTATCTCAATATCGCTCAATCTCAATAAATTTGACGACCCATTTGGTGTAGCGGTAGAGACGTCGACTACTACACTAGAATTCCGGGTTCGTTCCCCGGGCAGTACAAAGATTTGTGCGCACGAACATGACTGTTTGTAATCTGGGTGTTTTCTATGTATAAATGTATGTATTTAAAAAAAATGTATATAAGTATTTGTATCCGTTGTTTAGTACCCATTCACGCTTGGGCTAGATGGCTCTGTGTGAATGTCAGTGGATATTTATTTATTTAATCAGCCTGTAACATGTCTCTGGAGGGCACTGGCCTTCTATCAGAGTATAGATTTGGTGATATAGGGCCATCACATCAATTAAAAAAGGGGAACCGTGCTACCCCGAATGTAACGCGAGCGAAGCAGCGGGCAATTGCTAGTGTATATTGATGTATGTAGGTTGTATCTATTCCGGGTGATCAAAAGGTTATGGCAAAAGTTTCCTAACTATACAATAAAGGTCGATTCCAAATGGAAAATGGAATTGAATTAAAAATTGCAAACTAGATATTAGTTCCGAATACAATTCTAATCTAATAAAACATGAGTTTTCGAGCTGAGAGCAAGCACATCGTTATTTTTAACCCAGATTTGTAATAATATGAAATAGTCCTTACAATTCCAGAACCCAGTCATCATGCCTATTCTAATGAGTAAAGTTTAGTTTGCCGGACTGCGGTGGATTATAACTTCGTTTCATTTCCACTTGTATCGCGTTAACAGTATTGCAGGTTTATAACTAGCTTTTGCGCGCGACCTCGTCCGCAGGAATAGTTACTATGGGCTAACGCTAACTTTGACCCGCTATTTCTATACTAATATAATAAAGAGGAAAACTTTATTTGTTTGCAATGAATTGGCTCAAAAAGTAGTGGGCCAATTTAAAAAATGGAATTGAATTAAAAATTCACAAACTAGATATGAGTTCCGATTCCATTTTCTGTTTGCTATGATATTGATGGAGCGCATAATAATAGAAACAATGGTAAAAAAATTACTCCGTTAACATTAAAACTCACAGAGATTTTCCAATTCTAAAAATACATTAATGGACTTTCCCAAAAACGCATGGCTACCTAGTTATGACGTCACGCCTTAGTAGTTAGTATGCATAGTTTATGAATTTTGTACTACAACAAAATAAAACTTTGTTTTTATTAAAATGGTTTGATAGCAAACGTTGCCTTAAATTGTACGTGTTATCGTTAGGTTTACACATTTTTGACAATTAATGTATTTTAAAAATGGACTTGCCCATCTAACTTTGAATACTAATAAAATTCATAAAACATGAGTTTTCGAGCTGAGAGTAAGCACATCGTTATTTTTAACCCAGATTTGTAATAATATGAAATAGTCCTTACAATTCCAGAACCCAGTCATCATGCCTATTCTAATGAGTAAAGTTTATACTTTGTCGGACTGCGATGGATTATAACTTCGTTTCATTTCCACTTGTATCGCGCTAATAGTATTGCATGTTTATTACTAGCTTTTGCGCGCGACTTCGTCCGCAGGAATAGTTACTTTGAGCTAATGCTAACTTTAACCCGATACTACGTTTATATAGGTGATTTAAATGCTGCGATATCTCCTAAGATATTAATTTAAATTGAGTGATGTTAAGGGCAATTTTGTTTAAATTAAATACTTGTGTTAACGTATTTATTTGGATAAGGATTGATATCATGTTAATAAAAACACCTTTGCAAATAATGGCCGAATTTTTACACATTTTCGTTGTCGACGACATGTCTAACACTGAAAGAATTTTTCAAATCGGACCAGAAGTTCCTGCGATTAGCGCTTTCAAAAACTTTTCAGCTTTAAAATATTAGTAACGATAATTAGCATATAACGTCCCAATTTAGGGCACAGGGCCTTCCAACACATTATTAATATTTAAAAACACATACACCATGATTATGTGGAGGACGGTAATCACGCGGTCCCAATGCGGTTGGTGGGTTTTTTTTCGAACTGACTACTGCTGTTGGCCGCAGATGGCCTTTACAGCTTCTCCGGGTGAGCGCAGATGGCTCGCAGCCTTAGGATTGGTGGGTGTTAACTACCATACTAAGACTGTAGCCGTGACCGACGGCTTAACGTGACAAACGAACGCACGGATTCATCTTTCTTTTCGTACAATCAGGTCATTCAGCCTGCAATGCATTAAAAAGTTTATATTATTTGAAGGACTAATGGGTAATTTAATATTTTAATTTGCACAAAATATTTTTTTTTTCTTTATACGTCCCAATCATTAAAAAATTTAACGCGGGACTGGAACTTATGACCTCAGCGTCATGGAGCCCAATGGACCTATGAAAAAATATTGCACTATTTATATTAATTATTAAAAATAATCACCGTAATTTACCCAGTAGTTTCCTTTGACACGTAATCGATTCATGGTAAACAAGGCAATTTATTTTGCACCACTAACATTTGAACAAACTAAAATTATCGAGCACATCCAACTCTTTATTACCATTGCGATAGAGTTCAAAATAGCCGCGATCCCTTATTACATCTCCCGTGACGTCATGGATTGGGATATCAGATTTAAAGCCCTATTGCGTACGTGCAGCGATTATTATCGAATGCACTGATAAAAGGTCATCATCGATTATTGAGATAGGTGACGTCAATATGAGCGGGATGGAAGGTATGACGTCATGTAGTGTTGTCTCGTTCTACGCATCCTCGTTTGGCCTAATTTTAGTCTTGGTGATTTTTACTTTATAACAAAAAATCCTTGTTTGATGCAATGATATTCTGTATATATAAAAGTAGATAAGCCACCCGTGCCTCAAAAACGAACCGCCGAAGAGAATACAGCCGTAGGCTCTTTGTTTAGGTAAATGTACGCTCATTCAGAATATGTGTATGTGTGCTGTCGGTGCATTCGGAACACTTTTTTCAGTTGTTTTGTGAACATATCACAAATCTATACTTTTTACATAAATAAAAATCATAAATTTTTTGACGCGCTATTTGATGTTAAATGCAGTACAAAGAATTTCTCATTAAAAATGCTTTAACTTACTTGATGAATATCTTACACACCTGTTCACAAATATACATAGACCATATTGTAACTATTCCTACATTAAAATTGTATTTTTAAATATATTATGAAAATTTTTAAACTAATTAATTGTTTGCCATATCCGAAAAGGGTCACTAAGTTGTGAGTACCATCAATGATGTAAAAAGTATAGATTCGTGATATGCTCACAAAACAATCGAAAAAAGTGTTTCGAATGCAGTGACAGCACACATACACATATTTCGAACACATTTACCTAAACAAAAGAGTACAAACTGTACTCTCTTCGGCGGTTCGTTTTGGAGGCGCGAGTGGCGTATCTACCTTTAAAATATAATAAATAATATCTATTGACATTCACACAGTGCCATCTAGCCCAAGTTAAGCGTTAAGCTTGTATTATCGGTACTTAACAACGGATAAACATACATATATATTTTTTTGGAAACATACATATTATACATAGAAAACCCAGACCATTACAAACAGACATGTTCATGCACACAAATGTTTGTACTGCCCGGGGATCGAACCCGGAACCCTTGGTGTTGCGGCCGACCTCTCAACCGCAACACCAAATGGGTCATCAACCTTTATATATACAGAATATCATTGAGTACCATACTAAAACTTAAGAACCTTCGTACACTTAGTTGCAAATAAAACATTTGAATTTGATGGTAAATATACCATCGACTGTTCGCTAAGTTAATTGTTTATTAAAATCTCCATTGAATGGACCATTATAAATTATTCAAATTAATTTCGACAAGCAATATTAGAGAGCATTACGCTTTTGTTACAAGGACTGTTCATTTTAAAGAGGAAATATATAACAGTCCTTTATAATGGAGTAAAGTATTAAACAGTTTGATTTTCGCGTAATCGTTAATCGTAATTTTAAATGAGACTTTCACCAAACAACTGAAGTCCCATCAAAAACATTTCATGAAAATGTCAGACTACATAAATCCAAGTCTACAGGAACAACACCTACAATCCCATTGAAAGAAAGAAAGAAAGAAAAATCTTTATTCAAATAAATCTGTTACAGATACTTTTGAATCGTCAATTGTTATTATTATTATATTTTTAATGACTACCACCGGTCCGGAATAAGTAGGATCTTCGAGAAGAGCCGGCAAGAAACTCGAGTTTAAACTTTTTATATCAGTGGTTACATAGTTTTGTCATTTACCTACAAATACCTTTACAATAATTTATTACAAAGACTTTGTAACTGGAACACTATGTGCAAGACCACACATCTTTATCCGATAAATATTCGATTGTACGTATGTGTCGCCTTTACGATGAACTGGTCAGTGACATTTTTATCATCATTTCATCATTACAACCTAGAAAGTCCACTGCTGAACGAAGGCCTCCCCTAATGATTTCCACGCGGACCGATCCCTTGCAGTTGACATCCATCTGCTACCTGCCACCTTAACCAGATCATCAGACCATCTGGTTTGGGGTCGGCCTACGCTTTGTTTTCCGTTACGCGGACGCCACTCGAGAACCTTTCCGCCCCATCGGCCATCGGTTCTACGCACTATGTGCCCTGCCCACTGCCACTTCAACTTGCTTATCCTGTGGGCTATGTCGGTCACTCTAGTTCTCCTACGGATATCCGTGTTCCGGATCTTATCGCGTAGGGAAACACCTAACATAGCCCTTTCCATAGCACGTTGAGCAACTTTAAGCCTATTTAAGAGGCCCTTAGTAAGCGACCACGTTTCACTTCCGTATGTAATAACCGGCAACACACATTGGTCAAAGACTTTCGTCTTCAGACACTGAGGTATTTTGGACGAAAAGATCTCCCTTAACTTCCCGAACGCTGCCCATCCTAATTGGATTCGACATCATTATTGGGAGACATTGGACATTTTTATTGGGAGGCCTAATGTATTTAGACATAGTTTATTGTCAATTTTAACTTAACTTTTTATTTTATTTTTGTGTAAATATTCAACCTATTTATATCAAATTGTTGTTTGCCTAGTTAGCACGCAATGTTCCTAGGTTATAGTTTAGCCCCTAGATTTGGTTGGCTTTTTATGTTGACTTTTTTTTGTGTATTATTAAAATAAAATAAATTCTACATATCATTAAAGATATGGCTTGACTGTTTCGGTATTTTAGATCAGAAATTAAATATGCGCGTCATATCCTAGAATTTGTTGAACTAAGGCTCGGTAGAGTTTGGTCTAGATTCAGAAACTTGGCTCTACATAAGATCTGATATCTTTTTCACAGGATAAACCTTGTGTGGTCGTCTTGGCAACATTTTACATGAAATATTTTTGGTGGTTCAATGGTGTGGACTGTCGCCCTCCGGGGAGGGCTGAGGTTCTAATACCGCCACGTACCAAAGTGTTATTGAATTTTCGAAAAATATATGTACGTTACGCTCTTACGGTGAAGGAGAACATCGTGAGAAAACCTGCGCACGCCTGCGAAGAGATTCAAAGGTTGTGCGTGAAGTCGGCCAATCCGCATTGGGCCCGCGTGGACAACTAAGGCCTAATCACCCTATATGGGTAGGCTCGTGCCCTCGGTGGGGACGTTTAATGA